>CM070512.1:12738699-12906843 GCA_036346375.1 Guadua angustifolia | reverse complement strand
TTGTAGTTCTCTGAAATCATCCATAAGAGGAATCAAATCAAGGTCCTGAAATCAGAATAAAATCAAACTTTGTTCTACTGACCTATTCATTTAAGTTTTTCAATTAACATAGGAAAATAAATTTGGTACTTGGCAGCTCAAATCATACATAAATATAAATTACACAGATCATGATAATTCAGAATATTAGAACAGGACTTGCAAGAACTAGAGCTATGGTTGTCAATTCTTCAAACATGTGGAGTTCATCCTCAAGGACAAGGATTCACAAATAAAATTAATATCTGATTTGCTTTGAACAGAAGAACATGCAATGTGTTGGAGCCTGAACCTGACTCCAAACAATGAAAAAGATAGTAATAGTTGTGCAGTAAAATAAGATAGGCTATAGCTTACCAATAATAGTTGTTAGTAAAATAAGGTAGCCTTGGAATGAAGAGCTTGAGCGTTCTGTAATCTGCTATGGAACGAGGCTTTCTTCCTTTGATCAAGTTTTTGATTCTCTATTTGCTAGGATTCTACCGCAAACCAAGATTTAGCATTAATTACTTGGCTACAAACTCAATCCATAATAGACATTTCATGACATAATTTGCATAGAGTCAATACTAGAAAAGTATGTAAGGACTAAAGAGATATCAAAAAGAAGGAAATGATTAAAACAGCAAGCAATGTATTAGACTACTTCTTGGCTACAAAAACTTCTTAGACTACTTCTCAAACTTCAATTAGCATAGCAAGAAAATGGATTAGACAGATTTTTAGCTGTTGGTGTTGGATATGTTGCAACAATATAAGCAATAGCAATGTTAGTTTGATCGATCGAGTTCTAGACTTACATTCAGTTCTTTTAGGTTTTGGATATGTAAGTTTAACTGCATTAAACATGCTTCATTTGCATATATCCTGACAGAAAAAGTAAATAAGTTAATCAATTAATTAATCACAAAAAAGAATCTCTATTAGCTTGGCCTAGTATACATTTGAACATCCTATAATTCTGTTGGCCTAATATAACCTACTGAATTCTTATGCCTAGTCAAAATGTCTTATAGTCTGCAAAGAATGGAGCATCGATCACCCTTCAAAACATAGAGTCACACATCCTGATAATAAGTTTAATTTGTCTTATACTTTTAGTTGCATCACAAAAGACATGATACAGTGCTGTCTGTTGGTGCATATGAGTCAATAAAACAGCCATATTTCTTGCACAGGCATTAGCAAAGGGAAATCCCCTACTTAGAGACATCTCAAAGGCAATCCTTTTTGATAGCCTTGATTATTTATTTCTACAAAAAGAAGCATATGTCAACAAAGATGACGGCAGACAAGAACAATTCACAAGAAAAAAATGGAATAAACGATTAAAATAGTGAGCCCCAAGAAGGAAGCACTACGACGTAACCAGCCTTCTGGCCGGTCTATCACAAGCGGTTAGGTGTGCCTTTGCTTGTGCTCTCGTGCCACAAGTGGTTCAGTGGACAAAGTGAGGAGGGTCTCTAGAAGCAGTTCTTGAGGCTAACCCTTACGAGTCCCATCTCTAAGCGGTTAGTGTATAGAACCGCTTCTAGATCTCTAAGCGGTTTGATACACGAACCGCTTCAATAGGTGAGGATCCAGAAGCGGTTCGTGTGTAGAACCGCTTGTAGAGATCTGTAACACCCTAATTTTTGCTTCTCTTGCATTTAAATGGTATTTTAAATTTTTTTGGGAATTTCTGGAATTTATTTGGAATTATTTGAATTTATTTGAATTAAACCATTTATCAAATTAATTAAATAATGGAAAAGTTAAAATAAAGTTTTGCTGAAAATATTTTATTTGAGTCACAAATGTCTTGAAATATTTTTGGGAATTTTTCCAGAATTTTACTGGTATTTTTAATGCCCCAAATAAATTATTTTATTTTCGGGAATAAATTTTATTCGGAAAAGAATTAAAAATCGGATGAATAGTATTGGGCCGAATACTGTGCGGCCCATCTCGCCGAAACCCTAATCCAGCCGACCGTGGGATCTCAATCCAACGGTTGCCGATCGTCCGCGTTGCGGCGATGTGCGAGTCGTTGGATCGCGACGCGTGGACGGCCGGGATTGCTTCGTCTTCACCGAGTCCAGGTCGGACTGCGCCGCCGCGCCGCAACGGAAACCGTTAGGGTTCCGCGAAAAACTCGGACGTCGAGGCCGTATTTAAGGAGCTGACCCCGCCGCCGTTTTCTCCTTTTCCTTGCGCACGTTTTGCCCTAGCTTTTCGTGCCCGAGCCGCCGCCAATCCTCGCGAGTTACTCGCCGTAGTTGCTGGTCGTGCCGCCGCGGATTTTCTTCGTTTCCGGCGCCGGTGAGGCCGCTCTGCCACCTTGAAGGTCTCCCTCGAGTTCCTGGAGAGGAGACGCACCCGAGGGGGTAACCCATTCGACCGGAGACACGCCGGAGCGCCGCGGGCATCGTCGTCTTCCCCAGCTCCGTCAGCCAGCGCCGCCGCGACACCGCCGAATCTCGCGAGCTTCATCAGCCGCACGATCTCCATCCGACCGCTGAGGTGAGCCCACGTCGCCCGTGAAACAGCGAACCCCATCTTCAAAACTCTACCGTTAGATGCAAATCCGAGGGCCACCGTCGTGCCACGTCACCGTTCGCGTACGTGACGCGACAAGGCGGACCCACATGTCGATCTCACCGCACGCTCATCGCGGCGCATGAGTCGCCGACAAGGCGGACCCATGTCGATCTCACCGCCGCGTTCATTTGGCGCATGAGTCGGCCGACAAAGCGGACCCATGTCGATCGCCTGAGCACTATTCACGAGGCGCCGGCAAAGACGGGCCCATTTGTCATTTGCCGCGACCGTCGCGTGTGGCGTCACCGTTGACGTCATCGCGGACGTCGCGGTGGGACCCACTTGTCGATGAGATAAGCGAGTCGTCTTGGCGTCATGATGATGTCATCTTGGCGTCGGCAGCGGGAGCCGGTCGGTGGCGTCGGCAAGGCAGCGTGTGGATTCGTGGTGGCGACATGTGTCACAGATGACGAATAATTAATTTTCGAAAAAGAAAATATTTATTTAATTCGGTATATTGATTTTAAATATATTTTGAAACTTCAAATGCTTATAACTTTCGCGTTTTAGCTCCGATTTGAGTGATTCAAATTTCTATAAATTTGTAAAATTGTGATCTTTCTGTTTATGAATTTTAATTGAATTTTTGAGCACTGTTTGTCTACTGTTTATTTATTTTATTGTTTTATGTATCGTTCTGCCGTAGGCGCCGAAGTCCCCGAAGGTTTCGAGGGAGAGGTTCTGACCCAGGAGCAAGCTCAAGAACCGGAACCAGCACTTTTTGAAGGCAAGTTGTGTTTGATCATGTTGAACCTATTAGAGAAAATTATTTTGATTTAATTTATTGCATGCTAATTTAGTAAAAATTGGTTTGAATGAATTTTGGGATTAGCTAAATGCCTAGTTGCTATATGCCACCATGTCATATATAATTGTATGCTATGAATCATTTGTCACCCTAGGTTATGGACTAATAGTTGGACATTAATAATTCGCCAACATGGGTTGAGTAGACCGAAGTAGTATGCTTAGCCCCCCACGTGGACATTTTGTGATTTTGGAATGCCAAAGTTAATATTGACTTAATGAGATATGGAATGTATTTTGTGAATGAGACATGTGTTATTAAGTTGATGATGGCACGTGGTGCAATGGTAAAGAATCGAAATGGGAAAATGATTTAGGCCGAGGCATGTGGCAAGATTGTTTCGTGGGCCAAGAGTGGCAAGCTGGGCGGTCGTGTTGGTTTTCTTGGTTATGGATATTGAGTTCACACTTGGTTAGTCTTGCCTCGGTCAACTAAGGACTTAACCTTGCGAGCATTTGAACCGAGTCTTTCATACAACCACTAGCTCCGCAATGGGGCGGACTTAGTGAGTAAGCCGGAAGTCTATTCTTTGGTCTTGTCGTGGTGGTGTGAGGCCCGGAGAAGCGGAATGAGAACTCACATGGCGCAAGAGGGGCCACAGGTGTGGTAACGATCCCTCCGGTGTTGAAACCTTAGCGGCGTCTTGGGTTTAGATGGAACTTTGGAAAGGCTTCGTTCTGTTATTTGCCTTGGTGGTATTTGATTGTATCTTGTGGGTAAAGTGTATAACCTCTGCAGAGTGTACAACCTATTGAATAGCCGTGCTCACGGTATTGAGCATCGCTTCGGTGATTACTGATCAAGGGTTAGATTTTATGAAAATGAATTGTTTATGGAAAAATGCTTGGGTTGATGATGATGAACTTGACTTAGGATGGAAATATGAATTGCAATTGAAATGTTTGTGAAAGCTACTATTCCTACTATCGTTTCTTTGCTTTGCAATCTATTCTTTGTTTATTTGAAATCTTTGTCTTGCACATGAACCATAGCACATCCTTTGTACTAAGCCATGCATATAGTATATTAGCGGCAGCATTACATGCATGACTTCTCGAGTGCTCAAAGTACTCACCCACAACAACACAACCGGTTGAGGAAGAAGCAACCCACTCGGAGGAGGAGTATCAGGAGGAACAGACGAACTAGGGAGCGAGCCCAGTCAGTTGCCTGTGGCAAATTGGTTGGCGCCACGAGTTTATTTTATTCCGCTGCTTTTGAATATTTTAATAAGTTTTAAGCCTGCGAGGTGCGTATCATAACTTCGACCATAAGGTCGATCAACCATTCTTTTATACATTTAAGAAAAGTACTCTACTATTTCGTTGGATATATACGTGATATGTACCGATGTTGAGGCTGTGTGCACTAAGCGTGATCTGGACTAGTCTTTGAAACACGAGGGTCCGGATTGCACATTCGGTCCCGAGCAGAGGTGATATCGAGCCATATCTTGGTATGGGGCGGCCCTTAGTTAGAATGGTCGTAGTGAGGACAAAATTATTTTCTAAAAGTTAAAATGCACCAAGATGATAATGCAATCTCGACTTACCCTTCTCTTCTTTTCATACCCCTTGCTGAATTTATCATGATTCCGCCTTACTTTAAAATTTCGAGTTTCACGTGAGTGTCCTTTGGCGGATGAGGATGATCCACTCTTTTGGTGAGCACCTTTGGAGGGTGCGCCATGAGCTTTGGCGTATGATGCATTGCTTGGAGGATATGATGAGCCGATCTCTGGGGACTCTCAGGATCGGGCAGGGCGATATTGCAGGGGCGTCACCATCACGATTTACGCCGGGATAGGGCGAGGCGAGTTGTCCCATCCGCATCAACGCCAAGAGGTCGTCATTTGATCTTTGGGATCCGGAGACATCGCGTCTGGCGATGAGGCGGTGCTCGTACCTACCCCTGGAGTTGGATGGCACTGTGTTTACGTCACCACCACGCAGAGACACTCGCTGGCAACCGAGAGCCCATCGAGGAGGAGGATGCCACGATCACCCACGGCGGATATGTCATCGCTCAAGAGGATGTTATCGGCGAGGCGGTTCGGAGCTGCAGAGGTCTCGTGGCGAGTTCCGCGCAGCAAGGGCTCATCTCTGTTGCGGACTTGTGAGTACTTGCCCCTCTATCTGAGAGGATTGGGGAGCTGGAGACAACACAGACGGACGAGCGAGCGGTCTGGAGCTACACGACCCGGACCGGAGAACCCACAACGGAGAGCAGCACCAAAGCCAGCGCGGTGGAGGTCAAGCGAACAGAGCCGGTGGAGATTAAGCTGAGCGAGGAGGTCAAGCGAGCAGTGGAGGTGGAGCCAGCAGGAGGAGCAGGAGGCCCGACCAAACCGAGGATCGTTAGGATAGGTTTGTACCGCACCAAGCACATCCGCGGTGTATCCACCCGAAAGTTCGGTGGGGTTGGCTCGAGGTGGCGTTAGGATTAGCAGTTGAGACTCCTTCGTTGAGTCGCGTCTTGGAATAAGAGTCACCCTTAGGCGTTTGACTCCAGTATTAGTTTGATTTGCTTCTTCATGCTTGTGAGTGATTGGTATGTGTTGCAAGGCCCTTAGGCATTGTGAGCAACCATACCTAGTTATTAATAAAGTAATAAAGTTAGATTTTGTGTTACGCTTTGACCCCGCATAAGTATTCCATTACTTGTCTATTCTTATTTCCTCTCGTCTCTAAACCATGGAGCAATCGAGATGGTGAACACTCGTGGAAACCAAGGAGGAAATGGAAGTGGTTCACGCTTCATTTGAAACACCGATGACGGAGGACAAGGACCCCAACCAAAGACCGCTTGATTGATATCTGTAACTTAGGAGCCTTTATTCTTTGCCTGAGACTCGATTGATGCATACCATGATCAGGCGATCTGAGCAGTCACCGCCAAGCCGCCGCGCCGCCAACCTAACGAGTCAACCCGGTCAGAGACCACACTCGAGGTCATCGAAATTCATGAGGACTCGGCCGCCTACATTTTCTGGAAATGCCAATCCATTGGAGGCGGATGATTGGCTGAGGACGATAGAGAGAAAGTTGCACATTACCCAGTGTGAAGGAAATGAGAGGGTACTCTATGCTTCTCATCAGCTTGAAGGAACTACGGTAGAATGGTGGGAGAACTCATCTTGCTCATGAGCACCCACAGGACATCGGTTGGGAGGAGTTCATGATCGCTTTTGGCGATATCCGTGCGAAGGCATAATGGAGTTGAAAAGGAGGAGTTTAGGGCACTGGCGGGGCAATCAATCGATGTCTCGAGTATCTGAATAAGTTCACGCAAATGAACGCTTCCTTTTGAGATGTAACAGCGGACAAGGCGAGCGATCCGTTTCATGAAAGGACTGAATCAGGGCTGCAGTGGGACTCATAACCCACACTTTTCACGATTTTCGAGAGCTAGTGAACAAAGGCGCTAATATTGGAGGACAAGCGCAAGGAGGCGGAGGACAACCGAGCCTTGAGAATGGCACAAACGAGAACACGCCCGAGGAGCACTGGCGTTTGAGGTTACACCAAACCAGTTCTTGATTTCAGCCAAGGAATGTAGTGACAACGCCGCCACAGTGTCAAGACCTGCGGACAAAATTTCCAGACCCCTACACGGTTGGGAGCGAGCAGCGCGAAGCGGTGATCGTCAGTGAAGCGTTGCTTGCCTCGCAATGAGCAGGGCACTTTGCCAACTATTGTCCTAAGAAGGGGAGGAGTGACACCGCCGCTTCAATCTTGGAACTACTCCAACGAAGACACCCGTCGAGGAGCAAGCCGTGGAGCTACACAATCTGGAGCCGCCACACGCATCGTGGTAAGAGGCGAGTCAATCATGTCACCGCCGATCTGAAAGGCGTATACATCGGACGTCGTCTTGGGTAAGTTCTTGGTCAACTCGATGCAAAGCAGATTTTATTTGATTACGGAGCTTCGCATTCGTTTATATCTCGGATTTTCTTTGTGAACAATGGGTTGAAAATGGTGAACCTTAAGCATGTATTGCTAGTACAATCCCGGGATCGAACTCCGATCGATGTAGGATGTTCGAGGTAAAGTTGCTTATAGATGGAGCAGAGTTCCTAGCAAACTTAGTGGTGTTAGATACCCGGACCCTAGATGTTATTTTGGGAATGGACTGTTGTCTAAGCACAAGGTTGTACTAGGCGTGGACGAAGAGTCATATCGATCGAGAGTCCTTGTGGGAGAAAAATAGAGTTTGAACAAGCTGCTTGTTCGGGATGGACAGTTGATGGTCAATAGTGTGAAGGTCATTGGCATAGAAGATGTACCGGTTGTCGAGAAAATACCCTGATGTGTTTCGGAGGATTTACCCGGTATGCCACCGACGAGGTGACATAGAGTTTATGTCGAGTTAATGCAGAGAACGGCCCGATAGCTAAGAGACCTTATCGGATGTCAGCCGATGAGTGGTGGAAATGAAGAAGCGATTGAGGAGTTAATGGATAAGGGATTTATCGGACCAAGTTAAATCGCCATGGGGAGCACCGGTTACATTTGTCAAGAAGAAGGACGGAAGTTACGGATGTGTGTGATTACTAGAGCCTTGAATGAGGTCACTATAAAGAATAAGTACCCACTACCGGGATCGATGACCTATTTGATCAGTTGAGAGGAGCCGGAGTTTTCTCCAAGATCGACCTACGATCAGGATATCACCAGTTGAAGATTCGATCGGAGGATGTGCCGAAGACCGCATTTTCGTCAAGATATGGACATTACGAGTTCACAGTTATGTCCTTTGGTTTGACAAATGCACCTGCATATTTCATGAACATGATGAACAAGGTTTTCATGGAATACCTGGACAAGTTCGTTGTTGTGTTCATAGATGACATTTTAGTCTACTCCAAGGCGAGAGAAGAGCATGCTTGAACATCGAAGCTAGTTACGGAGAAGTTAAGAAGCGACAACTTTTAGCCAAGTTTAGCAAGTGCGATTTACGGAAGAACAAGGTGGAATTCCTTGGACATGTAGTGACCGCCGAAGGAGTCGCAGTTGATCCAAGTAAGGTGGAAGCAGTGTTGTATTGGGAGACACCCAAGACGGTGACTCAAATCCGTAGTTTCCTTGGAATGGCTGGTTATTACCGTCGATTTATTGAAGGATTCTCAACAATTGCGAGACCACTTACGCAATTGTTGAAGAAGGAGAAGAAGTTTGCATGGACGCCGGAATGTGAACGGAGTTTTCAGGAGTTGAAGAAACGCGACAACGGCACCGATGTTAGTTCTACGGATTTAAGCGAGCTTTGATATTTCTTGTGATGCATCGCGCCAAGGGCTAGGTGCGTGTTAATGCGAGAAGAAAGGTCGTTGCATATCGTCAAGAGCGAGTTGAGGCCGCATGAGAGAACTACCCAACACATGACTTGGAGCTAGCGGTAAGTAGTGCATGCCTTGAAGTTATGGCGGCACTATCGATTGGAAAGCAGATGTGAGGTGTACACCTAACCATAAGAGTCTTAAATATATATTTACACAATCGGATCTGAACATGAGGCAGAGAAGATGGTTGGAACTAATTAAGGATTACAATCTGGGGATTCATTATCACCCCGGGAAAGCCAATGTGGTGCCTGATGCTTTAAGCCGAAAGAACCATTCTGTGAACATGTTGGTGGAGAAAAGCCAGGGTGAGTTGTGCAAAGAATTTCAAAAGCTGAAGCTGGAAGTTGTGCCTAAAGGATTTTTAGCCGCACTAGAAGTGAAGCCTACCTTAGAAGATCGGATTCGAGAAGGACAGAAAGACGATGTCAAGATTCGAAAGATTACGTCCAAAATGGAGGAAGGCAAGGCGAAGGATTTCAAAATTTGGATGAGCAAGGTACATTGTGGATGAGGAATCGCATTCGCATCGCTGCCAAGAAGGAATTGAAACAAATGATTCGGAGGAAGCCCATGACTCAAGTACTCGATTCATCGAGAAGCGCTAAGATGTATCAAGACACGAAGGAAAGATTTTGGTGGCCAAGCATGAAGCGTGAGGTTGCGAGCATGTTCTTGCCGATTGAGGCCGCTTCACACCTTGAAGGTCTCCTCGAGTTCTGGAGAGGAGACGCACCGAGGGGTAACCCATTCGGCCAGGAACCAGCCGGGCGCCCGCGAACATCGTCGTCTTCCCCAGCTCCGTCAGCCAGCGCCGCCGCGACACCGCCGAATCTCGCGAGCTTCATCAGCCGCACGATCTCCATCCGACCGCTGAGGTGAGCCCACGTCGCCCGTGAAACAGCGAACCCCATCTTCAAAACTCCACCGTTAGATGCAAATCCGAGGGCCACCATCGTGCC
Source organism: Guadua angustifolia (assembly GCA_036346375.1). Classification (NCBI taxonomy): domain Eukaryota; kingdom Viridiplantae; phylum Streptophyta; class Magnoliopsida; order Poales; family Poaceae; genus Guadua; species Guadua angustifolia. Next base: position 12,897,110 of record CM070512.1, on the reverse strand, counting down.
ACGTCACCGTTCACTGTGCACGTGACGCTGACAAGGCGGACCCACATGTCAGTCTCACCACACGTTCACTGTGCGCATGAGTCGCTGACAAGGCGGACCCACATGTCCGCTCATCAAGACGTTCACGCATGCGCATGAGTCGTGACAAGGTGGACCCACATGTCGATCGCCGAGCACGAGCCACACGAGACGCGGACAACCGCGGGCCACTTGTCGCCCGCCGCACGCGTGCGTGTGGCGTCACCGTTGACGTCATCTTGGCGTCGCAGTGGGACCCACTTGTCGATGAGATAGCCGAAAGTCGTCGGCCGCGTCACGATGACGTCGACCGCGGGGCCGTCGTGGCGTCGGCAAGGCAGCGTGTCGTTACGTGGTGGCGACACGTGTCACAGATGATGCAATAATTAATTTTCGAAAAAGAAAATATTTATTTAATTCGGTATATTGATTTTAAATATATTTTGAAACTTCAAATGCTTATAACTTTCGCGTTTTAGCTCGATTTGAGTGATTCAAATTTCTATAAATTTGTAAAATTGTGATCTTTCTGTTTATGAATTTTAATTGAATTTTTAGCACTGTTTGTCTACTGTTTATTCATTTTATTGTTTTGTGTATACGTTACGCGTAGACGTCGAAGTCCCCGAAGGTTTCGAGGGAGAGGTTCTGACCCAGGAGCAAGCTCAGGAACCGGAACCAGCACTTTTTGAAGGCAAGTTGTGTTTGATCATGTTGAACCTATTAGAAAATTATTTTGATTTAATTTATTGCATGCTAATTTAGTAAAAATTGGTTTGAATGAATTTTGGGATTAGCTAAATGCCTAGTTCTTTGTATGCCACCTTGTCATATATAATTGTATGCCATGAATCATTTGTCACCCTAGGTTATGGACTAATAGTTGGACATTAATAATTCGCCAACATGGGTTGAGTAGGCCAAGTAGTATGCTTAGCCCTTACGTGGACATTTTGTGATTTTGGAATGCCAAAGTTAATATTGACTTAATGAGATATGGAATGTATTTTGTGAATGAGACATGTGTTATTAAGTTGATGATGGCACGTGGTGCAATGGTAAAGAATCGAATTGGGAAAATGATTTAGGCTGAGGGCATGTGGCAAGATTGTTTCGGTGGGCCAAGAGTGGCAAGGCGGTCGTGTTTAGTTTTTATTGGTTATGGATATTGAGTTCACACTTGGTTAGTCTTGCCTCGGTCAACTAAGGACTTAACCTTGCGAGCATTTGAACCGAGTCTTTCATACAACCACTATCTCCGCAATGGGACGGACTTAGGCGAGTAAACCGGAAGTCTATTCTTTGGTCTTGTCGTGGTGGTGTGAGGCCCGAGAAGCGGAATGAGAACTCACATGGCGCAAGAGGGGCCACAGGTGTGGTAACCAGTCCCTCCAGTGTTGAAACCTTAGCGGGCAGTACTGGGTTTAGATGGAACTTTGGAAAGGCTTCGTTACGGTTATTTGCCTTGGTGGTATTTGATTGTATCTTGTGGGTAAAGTGTATAACCTCTGCAGAGTGTACAACCTATTCGAATAGCCGTGCTCACGGTATTGAGCATCGCTCGGTGATTACGGTCAAGGGTTAGATTTTTATGAAAATGAATTATTTATGGAAAAATGCTTGGGTTGATGATGATGAACTTGACTTAGGATGGAAATATGAATTGCAATTGAAATGTTTGTGAAAGCTACTATTCCTACTCTTTGTTTTCTCGCTTTGCAATCTATTCTTGTTTATTTGAAATCTTTGTCTTGCACATGAACCATAGCACATCCTTTGTACTAAGCCATGCATATAGTATATTAGCTTGCATTCATGCATGACTTCTTTGAGTGCTCAAAGTACTCACCCCACAACAACACAACTTCAGTTGAGGAAGAAGCAACCCTCGCCGGGAGGAGGAGTATCGGGAGAACAGAGCGAACTAGGGAGCGAGCCCGATCAGTTGCACTGTGGCAAATTGGTTGGCGCCACGAGTTTATTTTATTCATTGCTTTTGAATATTTTAATAAGTTTTATGAGCCTGCAGTCATCTGTGTAACTTCGACCATAAGGTCGATCAACCATTCTTTTATACATTTAAGAAAAGTACTCTACTATTTAGTTGGATATATCGCGTGATATGTACCGATGTTGAGGCTGTGTGCACTAAGCGTGATCTGGACTAGTCTTTGAAACACGAGGGTCCGGATTTGCACATTCGGTCCCGACAAGTCCCCTTCCCGCCCAAAGACATTTAAACCCCATCTTCCTCCCGAGCTCGCCTTTGGACAATGAGTGGTGGGCGAGAGCGATTCATGGGGAGAGTCTTGCCAAATTTTCAATTGAGGCTATTAGCTCCTAATTAATTGTTCCTAAGGTGAGTAACATGTTCTTGACATCCTTCTCACCTATATATTGATGTTTTTGTGCATTGAATGTTGAGAAATCATGTTTTGTTCTTGTGGGAATTGTTAGTGTTTACATTGTTGGCTTATTTTTTGTTCTTAAGGTGATATATTGTTTGGTGTATGGAATGAAATGCAATAAATGTGAAACGATGAAAAATTACAAAGGTGGGGACAAGGTAAAAAATAATTTTATTTAGTAAAATTAAAATGCGGAATGATAGAAAAGGTTTGCATGAACATGTAACAATTAGTTAGTTTTATTTTAAAAAATGCAGCGAGGATTAGAAATAATTAGTTGGCTTTAGTTAAAAGAATGAGAATGATTAAAAATACAAAACTATTAGACATAGTTAGCTTTAATTAAATATTGTGATAGATGTTGTTATTATTTTTATTGGTGTAGATGAACCGCAATGGATGTACAATGCGGACCGTCGGTCAAGAGAGTTCGAGAGATGGCATGAAGGAGTTTCTCGACACGGTAGTTGCATTTTTGCCTCGAGGAAGCTTCATCGTTGTCCGTCGTGGATTGCAAGAATGAGAAGGAGCACTCCGAGCGATGGATGGTCATGAGCCATGTGATCACGAGAGGTTTCATTGCAAACTATACTCTTTGGACCCACCATGGAGAAACAGAGGCGATTCGGACAGAAGGCGATGAAGAAAGCGAAGAAGAGGAAGATAGAGCCAACGATTATCTTTGGACACCACTCAATCGGGTCCGTGGAAGATACAATCGGCGAGTTTGGCGATGATGAGTTAGATCGGATGCTCCGTGATGGAGAGGAGAGTTCGAGAGGAAAGACAATACAAGAAGTTTGAGAGCATGGTAGAGGACCACAGGCGCTTTATACCCAAAGCGTGGACGGGGCCACAAAAAGCTGCGTACTACACTAGAACTCATGCAATGGAAGGCCACAAACGATTATGTCGACAAGGCATTCAATGGTTTGTTATCACTCGTAAGAAGTTGTTTCCGAAAGGTAACACTCTACCCGAATCTCACGTTATGAAGCGAAGCGAGTCCTCGCCCTTTAGGATTGCAAGTATGGAAGATACACGCATGTCCTAACGATTGTATCTCAGACGCAACGCAGTATGCCGATTTGGAGGTTTGTCCGGTGTGCGAAGAATCCCAGATAAGGTCAGCGTGGCGATCCGGTGAATTAGATGGGAATCGTCAAGAAGAGAACTCCAACCAAAGTATTATGGTATTTCCTGTGATCCCCGGTTGAAGCGTCTGTTTGCTAACGAAGGTCATGCCAAGATGATGCGTTGGCATGCAGAAGAGCGTAAGGAAGACGGGATACTTAGACACCCTGCAGATGGCTCGCGGCGGAGGAAAGTAGATCGGGCTTACGAACTTTGCAAATGAGGTCGAAATATAAGGTTTGGGTTGAGCAGATGGGATGAATCCTTTGATCATTGAGCGACATCCATAGCACTGGCCGTGACGCTTTGCATCTATAACATTCCTCCATGGTTGTGCATGAAGCGGAAGTACATCATGATGCCATTGTTGATCGAAGGCGAAGCAACTGGAAGCGACATCGATGTGTACCGAAGCCATTGGTTGAAGACCTTGTGAAGTTGTGGGAGGATGGTGTGCGGGTTTGGGATGAGTACAAAAGAGAGTATTTCAACTGCGTGCATTGTTGTTTGTAACAATCAACGATTGGCTGCTCTCGATAACTGTCCGGTCAAAGCGTCAAAGGGTTTAAAGCACGCACTCCGCATAGATGAAGCAATTTGCATGTACCGAAAAACTCTCGGAAGTGTGTGTACATGGGCCACCGTGAGTTTCTTCCTAGCAGTCATGCTTTGAGGTGGAAAAGCGATAAATTTAATGGGGAACAGAATTCGTGTTAAGCCTCAGCATCGTAATGGGCGACTTGTGTTTGCTATGGTAAAAGATCTGAAAGTAGTATTTGGGAAGGGTCTTGGAAGCATACCGCGTTTAACGAGGATGGTCATGCACCCACATGGAAGAAGAAATCAATATTTTGGGACTGCCGTATTGGGAAGTTTTGGAGGTTAAGTCACTCGCTTGACTTCATGCACATCACGAAGAATGTTTGCTTAAACTTGCTAGGCTACATAGATATGTATGGCAAATCGAAAGATACTGCGCAAGCTCGGAAGGACCTTGAAGACATGGAGGTGAGGTGACCTACATCCAAAAAAACAAAGAAGGGACAAAACAACTTTTTCTACATCCTGCGAGCTACATTCCAAGCAAAGAAGAGAAAAAAAGCATGATTGAGTGTTTGAGCAGTGTGAAGGTCCATACGGATACTCCTCAAATGTAAAGAGACTCGTAAACACGAAAGAGAACAAACTCAAGGCCTAAAATCCCATAGCGCCTTGTGTTAATGACACAGATTGCTCATTAGGCTATTAGAGGTATCTTGCCCGAGTGGGTGCGGGGACAATCATGAAGCTATGTTCCTTCTGACGCCATTTCGAGAAGGTTGTCGAACCAAATAAACCGCCTAAGTTGGAGGTGATGTGGTACGAGTTTGGTTAGCCTCGAGATGATCTTTCCTCCTGCATTCTTTGATATCATGGTTCATCTCACCATTCACCTTGTCAAGGAGATAGGTATCCTCGGACGGTGTATCACGCACAACATGTTCCCTTCGAGAGGTACATGAGTGTCCTCAAGAATACGTCCGTAACCGTTCGCGTCCCCGAAGGCTGCATTGCCGAGGGCTACGTGTGGAGGAGGTGATAGAGTTTTGTGTTGATTACATGAATGATCTAAATCCTATCGGCGTCCCCATATCACGACCACGAGGGGAGGCTACGGGCAAAGGACAATAGGAAGGCAATCGATTGCATGCAATGATCTTGTTGCATTCAAGCAAACACATTTCACTGTTATGAAGCAATCAACTATAGTCGCCCCCTATGTCCTTCAGCACAAGAGTGTCCTACGCCGCGAGTTCACAGGGAAGACAGAGAGTTGGATAACCACGAATCACATGGATTCTTTTCGGTTTGGCTCTGAAGTACATCCTTGAGGAAGGGTCAAGCGATGAACTATTGCAACGCTTTGGCTGGGGACCATCACAAGAAATCGTGACATTCAAGGGTATGAGATCAATGGTTACATTCTACACGGATCGAGGATAACAGGGCACCAACGAGCAATGATTGTCCATATAGACGCCGAAGACAACAGCGGCAGGTTGGACACATATTATGGTTTCATAGAAGAAATATGGGAGCTCGACTATGGACCTCTGAAGGTCCCTCTATTTAAGTGCCAATGGGTCAAGCTGACTCCAAATGGTGTGAAGGTCGACAAATACGGCATGACAACCGTGGATCTCACAGAAGTCGGCTATAGGCGCGAACCGTTTGTTCTCGCGAACGATGTGATCCAGGTCTTTTATGTAATGGACATGTCAAGTAAACCTAAAAAGCAGAAGGACAAGCAAAAGGTAATGCCAAAGCGACATGTGGTTCTCCAAGGCAAGCGAAGGATTGTAGGAGTTGAGAACGTCATCGGCGAGGAAGAGTATGGTCGATTCGGCGAGCTCCCTCCTTTTACAGATTGATGTCGACATAAGCGTCTGCGTGTGATGATGTCGATGCTCCTTACATACGTCACGATCATAACGAAGGAACAATTGTAAAGACGAAGATTTAAGATGTACTACTTGTATACAAATTATTCCGTATGATCATGTTGATATGTTGATGTTTAGCATTGCTTGTACATAATTATTTCTACAAATTTTAAAATAAAAACAAAACCTGAAAACCATTTGTACAAATTTTAAAATGAGAACAAAGCTTGAAAAATTTATATCCACTCTATGAAAGGACTGCATAAATTTTACCATACAAAGAGAAATTCAGCTTAGCATAGTTAGCTCATAAATTCCCATACAAAAACCCCAAAAGCAGTGTGAAATTTACAACATTACAATGATAGCTATATTAACTAATTTATTTAGCATGTCCTCTACTCTTTCCATCCTTTCTTCTAGCTCTTTAATACTCTTGTTGTCATCAGAAGCAGCCGGATGTGCATCTCTCCCTCTTATAGACACTAGCTGTCGGATCTGTGAACTCTCCCTTGGCAGCAAATCTTCTTGTAATGTAGCAATTTGCATTGCAAGATTTTCAAGACTATGGTTGGCTTTATCATTACGCTAATACTGGACATGTTGTGCCCTTCAAGCAGAAAGAATAGAACGGAAGGTGAAAGTCAAGGAATATGAACAAATGAATAACTTCAAAAACTTACCGACATATTCGAACACTTCATGAACACTCGGGATGGATTCTTGGATGTATGGGAGGTGAACACATTTACAGGATCTCCGCAGATCGAGGACACGATAGCTTCATCCGCAATGCCTCTAGTTGTCTCTTCGTCTCGCCATTTGAAGCCGTCGACATGAATTAATAACTTCTCAAAGAGTGAAACAAATTACCATCAACAATATTTTTTCATTACTCCAACATGAACATATCAACAAAACTCCTTGTGGGCATTTCACCAACACCTTGTGGGCATGAAAGCAGAGAGCGAGGAGGCGGCGCTAGAGAGGCGCGCCGGGACTTAGAAAATTTGAAGGTGTGGGAGAGTGCATGCGGGGACTTAGAGAATTTAAAGCTCTACCCACTTCTACAAGCGGTTCGTAGTAGGAACCGCTAGAAAAATACCATCTAGCGGTTGGTATTATGAACCGCTTGTAGAAAATCTATCTAAGCGGTTTGTAATACCAACCGCTAGTAGAAATACTTCTACAAGCGGTTCTTACTAACAACCGCTTGTAGAAAGTAAAAAAGAATGGCAGGCGCGAAAGGGTTCAACCGGGGTGGACGAGCCCACACACTCAAACGCCACTCGCTAGCGTGGGGAGGAAGAGATTTTATCGAGCGATTTATTGATGAAGAAGCCGATGGATCTATTGGCAAGTCCACCCAATGCTGCGAAAAGGAATATCTCCATTGTGCGACGGTGGACAAGAGAAAGAACAATGAGTCGAGGATTGTGATGTCTCAGAAACCCTATTTATGCTCTGTTTCTAGTCATTCTTGGTTAGGAAAGTCAAGCCTCGTGGTCAAAAGCGGGGAGGAACTCTTGAGAAAATGCCGCACGATAAAAAAGAATGGCAAGGGGCGCGAGCGGGTTCAAGGGTGGGCGAGCCCGCACACTCAAACGCCATCACGCGCTTCTTGAGGAGAAGAGATCTTATCGAACAATATGGGCACCGTATTGTTTTTAATATTATGCGATCAACACTTTTACAAGCGGTTGGTATTACGAACCGCTCGAAAATAACTTTACAAGCGGTTGTTATTACGAACCGCTTGTAGAAGGATGCTCTACAAGCGGTTCGTAATACCAACCGCTTGCATAGAACCTTTCCACACGCCCATCCATGCGTTCTACAAGCGGTTAGTAATATTAACCGCTTAGAAGTCTCTTCTAGCGGTTGATAATACCAACCGCTTATAGAGCACTTCTGGCGGTTGTTATTACCAACCGCTTGTAGAAGTGGAGTGCCCTATATAAAGTTGATCTTGCCGCTCTTCCTCACACCCCAAATTTTCTCGGTCATGCCGCCTCCGTCCGAGACCCAGCGTCGGCGCCACCTCGCCAAGGACCTCCTCTGCCACCGCTCGGCGCCGCCCGCCATTCCACCGGAGAACCGGAGATCCTAGGTGCTGTGATGAAACGCCCTCTCTCTCTCTGTTTTTATGCCCACAAGGTGTTCGGTGAAATGCCCACAAGGAGTGTTTATGCTGTGCTATGATTAGTGGATGGCTATGAATGTGGCTGTTGGCCTGGGAGTATGTTTGTTGGTGTCTTGTGGTCGCTATGCTGTGTATGAATCGGTAAAGATTACATATGAGCTGTGACTTCTGCATATTGTTTGTTGGACATAGCATAACTGTGCTTCTGGGATGTTCTTGGAGTATATATCTTGCTATTGAGATATGGAGATTAAAAATCAGATTATTAGTACTTCAACTTAGATGTGGAAAGAGGTAAATACATGAGATAAGCAAATATGAATGAGTGACAACTTTACAGAATGGAATATGATTACTCTGCACATACTTACTGTCTTTGATTCAGTTTATTTTAGTAGAAAAATAGTCATTTTCAATTGAGATGTGAAGTAGAATCTGTGAAAACATGTATGACAAGCGGTTCGTAATCACAATCTATCTTTTATTCCAGTTGAGGCTGGTCGGATGAAGATAAGGACTCGATAAAATTTCTTTGAATAAAAAATAATGAATCATTCTTATTCACACTAATATGATTTTCAAAAATGAAATAAGGTTATAAATCACGACTTAATGCCGATGGTCTCGAACGGCAAAGCAAATGCAACGCCAGGCCACGCCGTGGCGCAGCCCATCGGCGACATTAGGTGCCTTCGCTGAGAAGGTCCTGTCTCGATTTTGATCAAGACCGCAAGTTCCAAAAGCTTGGCGCCAGCAGAAAGACACGATACACTCTCGTGATTGAAGGCCACGAGGTGATGTGCTTGGTTGATAAGGAACCGACGCTTCGCTTTTGGTGTAATAGACTATTAACATTCTAGTCGGATTTATAACCTTATTTCATTTTTTGAAAATCATATTAGTGTGGAATAAGAATGATTCATTATTTTTTTATTCAAAGAAATAAGTATATGTGAATTGTCAATTGTATATGTATCATGTGAAATGTGTAAGTATATGTGAAATGTATAAGTATATGTGAATTGTCAATTGTATATGTATCATGTGAAATGTGTAAGTCTATGTGAAATGTATAAGTATATGTGAATTGTCAATTGTATATGTACCATGTGAAATGTGTAAGTATATGTGAATTGTCAATTGTATATGTATCATGTGAAATGTGTAAGTCTATGTGAAATGTATAAGTATATGGTTGCATGCAGAAAGTAACCCAAGGAATGTGATCTCATCAGACACAAACCTGTTCCTGTCGATCTTAAACTATGCTTTCAAACTCGAATTGTTCTCAACAACTTTGTCTTCATATATAATCTAAGCCTCGAGATGTGCTCTACTCTAGATGGTGACACCAAGACGTGGTGACCTGGCTTTCGATGAGGCGAAAAATCGATATTCGAGACCATTGCTACCGGGTAGCATCTTAGCCAATGAGGCCGTTAACACCGATCTTGAGAAAATCACGATGGTCTTGCCGTGTTGCCGATGAGGCCGTTAACACAAGTACCGAGGTATACTCACCCATTATAAAATCACCGTAAACATGTTAATTATTCTAAAATCATTCATATTATATGTGTTTGTGTATCCAATTGCAGTACCTCATCGGCCACCCAATCCGGAATGAACCGAGGACCTAACAAGAAGCCTTCGACAAAATGCGTGATAACCAAGTCGGCAACAACGGAGTCTGCTAGCCGGAATCAGCAATTGGGCCTTTCAACAATGCTTGCGCTACCACGTGAGGGATCACGTCCCAATCAACATCCGTAAATGGGTCAAGTCCTCGCAGCCTACCAAGAAACCGCTCGGAATGATATAAAGGAAAATTTCACTTTTCCGTATGGGTGCGAAACGAAGGCCAAGGGATGAGCTTTGAAGAAGATGGCAACTTCCTTTCAAAGAAGGAAGTCGCCCTCACCCGCAAGTACATCGACAAGGAGAAAGGCCGGACTTCAATAAATTTCCTAAGCCGCCGATCATTGGGATGCTTCGAGAGTACAAGTCATGCCGGATGCGTGAGGACGGCCGTGAGAGAAAAAACAAGGTGAATGCACAGAAGAAGAAATACCACCACCATCTCGGGACCGTGGTTACATCAAGGCTGCAAAGAAATGGGACAAGCGGAAGATGAACTTGATGCACCGACGATATTATACCGGCGCGAGAATTGGGAGCCCGCATGCGCAATTGGTTATTGGCTCACTGGGCACTTGCCGATGACTGGTAGCTTGGTGATGGCACCATACCAAGAAGTTGGCGAAAGGATTGTAGAAGCCATCGAGCGGACTTCGGTCGGGATCCTAGTAGTGACGACAGGAGAATGACGAGCTAACATATGCCCTTCAAAACCACGAGCACCGGGACGGACACGAGGTTTCGGGAAGGTGCCATGGAGGCACGGCTTTGCCAAAGACTCAAGCACTTACGGTCGAGTCGGCGAAACAAGAGAAGAGATCGGGGTAGAGTGAGCCGATTGGAGGAAGAGCTTAGAGCTACGAAGGCTTCCATCGATGTCCTGGTCACGCAAAAGTGTCCGCAATGAGCAACCGAGGAGCACTACGTTTGACCAATGTTCAGGCGCGCGGAATCCGTGATCATCCGACCGCAAGAAAAAGCGCATTCTTGGCGTCCGCCGTGGCCTATGTGCAGACGACCGCAGTTCGCCGTCATCCCATGGACAAGATCAAGGTTCGCCGCCGGTCTGAGCTACACATTGATATGCGTAACCTCTCCTTCAAGGTGGCTTACGGCATGGCTTATCCGGTGGAGGCGGGCGGACATTCCATCTGCACCAGATACCCTCCTGATACTCGAAGGTCACGTGGAAGAGGTGGTGGGGGCTTCAAGATCTCATTCTCGATATTCACAGGGGCGACGAGGTGACCAACCTTGGACGAGCCCTCCATGGCACATTCATCCTACGGCGCAAAAAGTACATCATATTTCCAGATGGTGTGGAGGTTATATCTCCAACAAGAGAGGCCCGCACTTGAGCGCCTCAGAGCAAGCACGCCTCCACATCGACAACCCACGACTCCTCCATGGTCGCCGCACGCAATGCTTCCCGGTGGTCCAGGCCACGCCTCCTCCTCCCGCTCCACAAAGAAGCCCGACTCACCGCCACCGCCACCGCCAAAGTAAGAAGCACCCAACATCTCCAAATACTGCGCCTCGGCATCTCCCCGAGGAAGAAGCTCGATGTCGGAAGGAGGATCCCAAGACTAGCACCTCCTCCCACTTAAATCGGCATCCGTGCCAGAGAATGTCAAAGCAACCGCCAAAGAGGCCATATGATCTCGATCATGAGGAGCTAAGCACAGATCCGTAAAGACGGAAGTGGCGAGCAAACTATGCCAAAAAGCCGAGCCAAGCTTAAAATAGATAAAAATTGTGAAGCACTTTCAAATCATGCGGGCAGGCGCCGCCGCCTATGATGAGCGATTACAAAAGGACAATAAGAAAGGCTATAGTGCAAAATACACGGGCTCCTTCGGCGGGAAAGAAGAAGAAAGTGGAAGATCAGCAGAGTGCTGAGGAGTTGAGGAAAATGGCATTCCTGAAGGAGGCGGGACTCAAATCATTAGACCAGGATCTTCCAATGGCACCAACCAAATGGAAGTATGAGTTGGGCAAACCGCTAATTGATCCAAAGGATATAAAAGATCTCCCAACCAAGATGCGTCAAATGCATGAATGGTACATGGAAAGGGCATCTAAAGGAGAGCAAATGTTCCTCCTCCGTTTCCAAGATGAGTATTTCTTCCACAGGAATAACACAGAACTATGGCTGGAATTTGATGACTTGTACCATGTGTACCAAGGAGACGAGGTCAACGTGTCTTTCATGTCCCGGCCGGTGTCTCGTAAGTGTCGATCTACTAAGTTTACCGTTTGCTTCCTCCGCACCACAAAATTGAAAATCTAATTAACTTAGTTATCCTTCTTATGTAGAATGGAGATACAACGATGTACAAGACTGGGCAAGCGAGCGTTGGCTTCATCGACCCGAGATTGTCAACGAGAAAGTCCGGTCATCGACAAGCAAAAACCGCTACTTGAGGGATACCTTTTGCATGCATTGTTGAAACAACACTACAAACCGTACATACTTCGCCCTTCAACTTCAAGTCGTGTTCTCACAAACCTCTTGTTCTTGTATTTCTTAAGCCATTGATAGTACGAGTAGCTACTTACGCATATGTTGCAATATACTAATAGGTTTCATTTGGATCCTTCTAGTCATCGAGCTTGACAATAGCGGGATTATAGTTCATGACTCAAGAAAGAATCCAAATCTAAAAATACCAATGGTTCATTGACGTCCTTAACAGGACATTTGCAAAGTTCAAGAAGAAGCAAAAGGAGAATTCTGAAAGAATTGAAGTTATAGTAAGCACTCGACACGTCGTATTACAAAAACTATTATTAATATACATCGCCATATCGGTTCTTCATCGATATTCTGAAATTTCTCCCGTGAAGGTTAAACGCCGGGCACTGGAAACAACTTATGTGGCTACTACGTGTTCCACTATATTCAAAGTTTTATCCATGGCGATGAGTGGAACATTATGCCGAGGTTCAGATATCGCATGTCAATTTGTTAGCTACAACTTACATTTTAATTAATTGCATGCGATCGGATATTTATATACTTCCCGCTTAATTAATTGTCACCAACATCGATGAGCACGTTAACGTGTTCCGCCTCACCGGTGCGCGACTCCAAGAACAACTCATCGGCTTCCTTGTCAACGAGGTTGTATCTCCAAATGGCGAAGTTCCACGTAAGGTTTTCTGCGTTGGACACCGCTGAACCGATGACGACATCCACGTCGACCAAGGACATAAAGTAGCGCATGCAAGAAATGAGTTCGATAATCATTTTTGCATCATTCAAACTTGTAAACGTCGGTTGCGTGTATGTACTTGTCCATTTTTACACTATTAAGTTCGTTTTTGTGTAATTGAGCTAGCATGTGAACATGTGTATGAGTATGCATATGTAATATATATTTAATTGCGCAAAAACTCCTCCACTCATATTTAATTTCATGGTCAAAAACGATATACAAAAACACTTGTAAGAACATATTCTATAATACATATAATCGAAAACTCTCTTCCACAAGCGTTGGTGACTCCAACCGCTCGAGTGTTGCTTCCACAAGCGTTGGTAAGACTAACCGCTATCGAATATCCTTCTCCACAAGCGGTTTGTAACACGAACCGCCAGGAGTCCCCACGGCGGCTCCACTGGCCCTCTGAACACCTTCCCAACCGCTTTTGGTGCCACAACTGGCGGTTCGAAAGAATCGCCAGATACCCGACGGTATCACACGTGAATTGCTTAGAAGCGTTATAAACCGCTTCTAAAGGGAATTCTGAGCAGCTTGTGGTAGCCGGTTCTGTAGTAGTGGTCAAGGAGGAAGAGTTGAAGAAATTGTCCAACGAGCAGGTAGAGAGGAAAATGGTTATGTCCAATGGGTCAGTTCTCATTTTCAGGCGTGACAGAACTACTGGTCTGCAACTGGAACTCATCTGAAGTTCAGTTTATTTTTACTTTGTTGGGTATCCCAATGAGCTCAACTAAGCTGAATTCTTCAATCCTGTAAATTAGCAGTCTCGAGCTAAACGCCTAATATCGAAGAGGCATTTGCACTAGGGTTAAAACATGCAAATAAATAGAGCTGCGGGATATCATTTAGTGTTAAATTATGATCCAAATTCAGAGATATGGCCAACTTCAGCCGGAGCGTAGCGGAGGGTTTAAACATGCAAATAAATAGAGCTGCGGGATATCATTTAGTTTGTCCATTTAGTGTTCATTGCAATTTTAACAAATTTTGCATCTAATTAACACATCCCCAATTTAAAAACTGTATCTAACTGACAAATCCATTAAGATCTCAACTCATTTTCAGCAACAATTTTAAGTACTTACCATTGAATCGTCCACAAGTCGCTGGTCTATACCAGGTAAATCAATCAGTTTTAGTGGGGGAGCTGAAAATAAAACAAGAAAATAGTGAGAGGCTTTTACATGTCCTCTATACCGGTGTAACCAGTCTATACTACACTATCTGAATTGCTAATGGATGGGTAAGCAGGTATAGGTTTGGTAACATGAATAAATTACTCATGGACAAACCTGTACTCGTCCGCAGCTTGAGATAAATCTCATCTGCCAAGCGCCTCGGCCCCTACCGGATCCACTGGATGCACCCTTGCTGAGCCTATCCTGCAGAGAATGCCGCAGAGCACTTGAACATCAACAAACAGCGCAAATTCAGCACCATGTCAATCGTAAAAATCCCCACTGGATCAAGCAAAGCAAGGTTGTGAGATCCCACTGACTTGCGGACACCTGCTGAGACTTGCTATCGATTTGCAGCACGATGGACTTGCTGCTGATCCCCGGGTCCCTCTGCAGGTCCACCAATATCAGCGCCCTAGTCGCGTCGTTCTCCCCCGTCGGCTGCACCACACAAATCTAATTAAAAAAACCACCGAGAGGGAGAGGGGGGATGTTAGCTGGTCGGGTAGAAGTTCACCAGGACGGGGTGGCCGATGAGGCTGTTCAGCACGGCCACACCGCCTCTCCACGGAGGACCTCTTCGCGCGCAGTCGCCGGAAGCCGAGAACCCCCTCCCAGCCTCCACTGCGTTTCCAGCGATATCCCTCCGCCAACTCGCCCTCCCCTTCACCTGCCCAGCTGCATCGGCATCCCACAGAGCGGCTTCCTCCTCGCCACGATCAGCGCGAAGGGACCTGTCCGGTGGCGCCAGAGATTGGATGGGGGCTGGGTCGACCAAGCACAGGCGGCGCTAGGGATTTGGGGGTGGAAGCAGCAAGGATGGCGCTAGGGATTTGGGGGAGGACTCGATCCGGTCAATTTGGGGGAAGAAGTCCATAAAGGCTTGGCCGGTCGGGAGTAAATGGTGGATATTTTATCCAATAGTTATTTTTACGGTTTTGCTTTACATGTTAGGAAAATTAGCATGGCACAGAGTATGGCGCGTCGCATGCCAAATTTTCGCGCTCCGTGACCAAAGTATAAACCTGGCGGGTTTATGCCGGTTAGAAAAGTAGTTTTCCTGATGATACTTCTATAACGGTCAGAAAATATACTTTTCCTGACGGTTATTTCGTACCCTTCAAAAAAATTGCAATTTTTCTGACATTTTTGCAAGTCCCATGAAGAAAATATGAAGGGAGTGTATAGGTATCATCCGGATGTTTTTTTGGTTGAAATCACCCAAATCTAGAACCGTTGGATTTCGGATCCAAATTCACCGGGCCGTTGGATCAAATCATACGATCGGATGTAATCGATACTCCCGAACATCCAAATTCACCGGGCCGTTGGATCAAATCATAGGATCGGATCCAAATTCACCGAGCCGTTGGATCAAATAATAGGATCAGATCCAAATTCACCGGACCATTGGATCAAATGATCCAATGGTTCTAGATTTGGGTGATTTCAACCAAAAAAACATCCGGTTGATGTTTATCAAATCCCAAATATGAATGCCTCACTACCTTTTGTGGGCCCGTCAGGAAAAATTAAGACCATAAGGAATTCTACGCTTTCCAGTAGTGGGTTATTAGTCAGAGTTAAGCTAAGCCACGTTATGAGCATATATCACATATTATCGTATACATGCAACAAGAAGACAACAGAAATGAAACCTAGTTTATCATCTAGCGTACAAGTAAAATATATATTAGTCAAGAACCGATTAGCATTCCTAACCATTCCAGTCCAGCCTAACATGGTTATATGGACATACATAATTTAAATATTCAGCTAATTAACTAGGTGGCGCAGTCGTTGCAGTGGCTGGCGCTGAGGTCGGCGCGGCAGAGCATTAGGCCATAGACGGTGTTCGGGCCGGCGTCGACGGAGCCGGCAGCGAAAAGGTCGGGCGATTTGGTGGCGTTGGTGGCGTTCCCTTGGAGGTCCGTGATGAGGTCTAGGAAGTTGGACTCGTAGGTGCCGCCTGCCGAGTAGTTGCCTCTGCTGCTGTTGCAGCGCGTCCACGGCGGAAGCGAGAGAGCCGCGAGGAGTAGGACGGCATGTATCGAAGAGCGGCCGTGCATGGCGCCGTGAACAAAGGAGGAGCTCGGAATAATTAAGAAACTTTGTGAGATACGGAAGCAAGTTGGAGCTTGGACAACACCAAGGACGACACATGCATGTTATAGTCTAGTCTCCGCCAGTATGATATTGGGCTCTTGGCATAAAGTACGATCTTGATATATTTAGCCATGTCGTCGTATGCGAAATGCGTGTGCGTGTGCGCATATGACGTAGCTGTTTCAACTTGCTAACGCGTTTGATACTTTGCAGCATCATGTAGTTCAAAAGAGGAAGAAAAAGAAATGCAAGTTGGTGATTTTTCCCCCTTTTCAAAACCTCTCCGTAGCAGCTGTTTCAAGTTGCTAGTGTTTTTATCAAATCTTTAGTAGGGCGAGCATCCAGTCACTTGATTTAATTAATGTAGATCCGTCGATGTCATTGTTGACCTGGTGCAGCGCATCGACATTAGGTCCTGCTCCAAGGCAGCAACTGCTAGTCTTGCTAGCACGCGCTCGCTCTCTTTCGAAATACACCTACGGCCTACCTACTAATTATCACTTCGACACAGGTTCCATTTCCAGGTTTGACGCTTACCTTTTGAAATTATACGCTGCTCCCTCCAATGTACGATATTTTAGAATGTGTAGTTTAACGTCTTTAACTTTGATTATTAATATAAAAATTCTACTTAGATTGGTCGTGAGAAAATAGTATCTTTAGACGCCAGTTCACTTTACACGCCAGTTCGTCAACACCGAGTGGGCGTGGTCTTGCCGTTGCTCGGAGCTATCAGCGCCAAGCTCTAATGCTCCTTCGGCAGCGAGACTACAACAAAGGGGACTCTAAAATCAATGCCACATCAAACAAAACCACCGTAGTTTTAAATTGGGATAAAGTAGGCGATTTTTTAGTTCGAGGTTCTCATTCGAGCGGTTCTAGATTTGAGAATTGTCGAGACCAATTTTCCAAGTTGTAAAGTGAATTTTTTTTCAAAAAAATAATTATGCACTCCAACGATAAATCTACTGACATAGAAATATAAATAGTTTTTATATAGCAGTGAAGCGAGTCAGGTCTGTTAGGAGACGAGGGTTGGGTCCTTGTACGTTCAAACGTCAAAGTTTGAATACATATATATTTATTAATTTCAAAACGAGAAGAGAAAGGTTTGCAATTCTGCATACATACTTCAACTTGCCGCGTGCCGTGTCATTGGGTGTTCTCCATTCGCCGTAGGCTACAAGTTGCGAATAATAATAACAACAACTTGTCTTGTAGGGGAAGGGATTGCCGGCTTCCTCGCATCCCGCCGTATGAGCGGCCCGTTTCTCCGGGAAGTGAACAAAGTCCTGATGAAAACTAGTTTGTTCTAATTTTCCGATGAGAGTGATAACTATGATCGATTGATGTGACGTTGACTATGAGGCTTCTTGACCGAGATAACCAAGTTTGTTCTGCAATCGCTACATCACACCCATTGTCGTTATCAACCGTGCCTAACACAGTTGATTTTTCCTGTAAGCAATTGAAAATCAAGTAAGAAAGAAACAAGCGCAATCTGAATTAGAGGATGAAATATGAAGTATTATTGACTAATAGCATGAGCAGCTAGCCGACATATTAACGTTGGGACACATGAGATTTCTAGAGTTGAGAGAGAAGCTGGGCATCAGGAACATCAAAGCAGCAGATTTGACATGATTCGGTTTAGTTGAGTTCTAACCGGAAGCACAAGATTAGGGGGTGAATTGTTGAGAATAATCTTGTGCGTGATGTTCAAGAGTCCTGAGTTCAGAGTCCAGTTTGTTGGTTGTTTGGTTCCAGGATTCAGTATTACCAGATGCAGGTAAGAAGAGTCCCCGTCTTAAGCAGAGTCAGTTTAGTTTGAGTTGTGCCGGATAAGGAATAGTAACTTATCTCGGCGAAGCTTTAAAGTTTGATTTAGAGTCCAATTAGTTTGTGCAATCCGGATTGACAGTTGTAACTGAAATCAGTTTATAGTTTTGTAATCTCAAACTATTAAAGTCCTCATGAAAAGTAGTTTGTCCTAATCTTCCGATGAGAGTGACAACTATGATCGATCGATGTGACGTTGACTATGAGGCTACTTGACCGAGATAACCAAGTTCGTTCTGCAATCGCTACATCACACCCTTTGTTGTTATCAACCGTGCCCAACACAATTGATTTTTCCTGTAAGCAATTGAGAATCAAGTAAGAGAGAAACAAGCGCAATCTGAATATTAACGTTGGGACACATGAGATTTCTAGAGTTGAGAGAGAAGCTGGGCATCAGGAACATCAAAGCAGCAGATTTGACATGATTCGGTTTAGTTGAGTTCTAACCGGAAGCACAAGATTAGGGGGTGAATTGTTGAGAATAATCTTGTGTGTGATGTTCAAGAGTCCTGAGTTCAGAGTCCAGTTTGTTGGTTGTTTGGTTCCAGGATTCAGTATTACCAGATGCAGGTCAGAAGAGTCCCCGTCTTAAGCAGAGTCAGTTTAGTTTGAGTTGTGCCGGATAAGGAATAGTAACTTATCTCGGCCGAAGCTTTAAAGTTTGATTTAGAGTCCAATTAGTTTGTGCAATCCGGATTGACAGTTGTAACTGAAATCAGTTTATAGTTTTGTAATCTCTAACTATTTAAGTAATGAAGAAGACGAACAGAAAACCTGCGGAAGGTTTGGGCAGCACCAAAACTCTGAATTGTGCTTGCTGTTTTCTCCTCCTTGCCGACTCCTGTTTTTTCCGTTCTGCATTGCGCTGCTACTTGGCATTGCAGAATAGAGAACCAGCACTACAGGGGTAGTATTCCGAATACTCTTGTCAAGTCATCTGACAATACACAGCGTTGTTCAGGATATTCCAGAGAGAAAAACTGACAACACGCTGTGAAGGTTTTCAACAACACCGAGGTCTGCTCACTCGTCTTGCAGTCCCCAACATTGGCACTCACAGAGGTTAGACATCTCTCAGCATGTTCTGAAATCTGAATAGATTTGCTCTTCTGGAACTTGTGCAATTCAAGATCAGTCGGTACATACCGAGAGAGTTGCTCCAATAAGGAAATATGAAGGCATATAGGAGTAATTTACAAGCTCTGAATATGTGTGAAAATTATTTAATAAACAGAACAAATAGACAACTAGCTCTATACTCCAATCCGTAATTAAATGTGATTTTCAGTTCATCTGTTAGACTTTGAGCTAAAATTTGTATTTTGAGTAGAAATATTAAAGCTTGAATGAATAGTAGATGGTAATTACTTACCCCTTCGTTTGCTTCATGATTTGTGCATCTTGTATTGGGAGGAAACGCATTGAAGCACTGCTCATATTATTTGCCCATATTTGTTAGCTGAACTATGAACGCGCGGTTCCTTTTTGCTCTGATTTTTTTAAGGACCATCTGTGGCCTCTAATTGCAAAGGAACATGAAGCTCTGAGTTCTGTTAAATAGAACAATGGCATGTTTTGAGATGGAATCCTTTTGTGAGAATATTACAGCAGTTTAGTAATGCGTCTTAAGCCTGCTTACTACCTAGGTCACATATTGCTCATTGTTCTAATGCATATAATGCATGCCATTCATGTTTGGTGTTCCTAACCCGTCTTACTCAACAATATGGGTTCGGTTACTTGTTGACTAGATCCAAACTTACACTGTTTATTCTGGGCGTCTCCTATATTCTGTTACTTGCTGACTAGATCCGAATTTACCAGTTCATCTTGGATATATTTTTTGACCTTCGAATTAGTATTTTTAGCAACCATATCTGGGTTTAGTGGTTTAGATTTTTTTTTTAGATAATGGAAAAATATATTTCCGGCTTCATCCCTCAAAGAGAGAATCAGACCACACTTATTACAGACTCGAAATCAAACACCGTTTTGACAAGAAAACCAAACATCAAACAGAGTAACCAATCCTAGCCACAAAAGGCCAACCAAACTTAGCAAATAACTGCAAAGCTACTGTCTCCAGCTGACGGCAAACATACATAAGTGTTAGGACCCAATGTCCATCGCTGTGGTGGTAAGGGAGGCACCGGAGGAGCTGGCCCTCGATTCCTCAGGAAGTGATCGTCGGCTGGACGCCTCCGATCAATGGTGGACAGCAGGAGGAAGACTAGACAGACGGGAAGGTAAGAGATAAATCAATTCTTGCTTATCTTGATCAATGCCATACGGCTTACATAAATAAATTTGGATGCCTTATTCAACTTTCTAATAAACCTTCTTAAGAAAGGAAACCCAAAAGACCAAATCCAATCAAATCCCCAAATCGAACCAAAATTCCAGCCCTCTAACTTGCCTTTTGCGGCAATAGGTGCGACCCCATAACATCTCTCCCCTCGACAAGCGACTTGTCCTCAAGTACGCCAAGTTGGATAGCGGCGACGAAAAGTCGTCACATCTTCCCAAGTAGCTGCCGAAGCTGGTTGATCTTCCCATTGAATGAGTACCTGGCGAACTCCACGGGCAAGCCGCATCTTGACAGCACGGGCAGGAGTAGCTTGGGCAGCACCAAAATGCATTGGTGGCAGAGCTGGAGGCGCCGTCGGTGGAGTCCCAATGAATTTCTTGAGAAGACCCACATGGAACACATCATGTAGACGCGCTTGCGGCGGCAAGGCCAATTTGTAAGCCACCTCATTGATCATAGCCACGACCTTGTAAGGGCCATAGTATCTTGGGCGTAGCTTGCCTTTGGGCGGGCGGGCAATGATCTTGCGGAGCTCGGGTGGCCGCCTTGCCGGAGCGGCACCGCCAATGTCAAAAGACAATGGCCGATGCCCGCGGTCGTAGTACATCTTGGCCACACTTTGGGCCTGCAGCAAGCGAGCTCGAACATCGGCCAAGAATAAATCCCTGTCCTCCATGGCAGCGGCCACCGCGGGCACCCGACAGTCCCCTGCTTCATATGACCGAATAGCAGGAGGGTCCCGACCATAGACCACTTTGAATGGCGTTTCCTTCAGGGCTGAATGGAAGGAGGTGTTGTAGATGTATTCAGCCCAAGGTAGCCATTTAAGCCACTGCCGTGGCCGATCACCCGTCATGCACCGAAGATACATAGCTATCGCTTTGTTGACGGCCTCCGTCTGTCCATCCGATTGCGGGTGAAACGCCGAACTCATGTGAAGCTTGGTGCCCAAAAGTGTGAATAGGGCCTGCCAAAAGGTGGAGGTGAACACCGAGTCGCGGTCGGAGACGATGGATGTGGGCACGCCATGGAGTCGGACAACGTCCGCGAAGAATGCTGCAGCCACGGATTCTGCGGAATAAGGATGCGCTAATGCAATGAAGTGCGCATACTTGGAGAATCGGTCCACCACCGTGAGGATCACTGATTTGTCCCCCACCTTAGGAAGGTGCTCGACGAAGTCCATGGAGATGTCGGACCACACAGAGGATGGCACGGGAAGGGGTAGAAGCAAGCCGGCCGGGTGGAGATGCTCCGTCTTGTTGCCTTTGGCAGACCAGCGATGGCGGGCGTGGATGCGGATGGCCGCTTCGATGCGCTCGGCGTGGAAGTCACGGCGGAACCGCCGCAAGGTCTCCTCGACACCCTCGTGCTCCGTGTCGTGGACGCCCTGGAGCACCTTTTGGAGGAGCGTGGAACCCGGCGGAAGATAGAATTTGCCTCCATGCAGTAGAATGCCATCCACCATGGACCAGGGGGGACCGAGCGTACCGTCGGCCACCTGCGCGGCCAGCGTGATGATTGCCGGGTCGCGGTCGGCCTCCTGCCGAAGGTCCCGGACAATGTCGAAGCTAGGCCCGGAGATGCCCATGAGAGTGCCCTCATCCATGTCGCGGCGGGAGAGAGCGTCGGTGACGATGTTGGTGCGGCCCGGCTTGTACTCGACGGTGAAGTCAAACCCCAGCAACTTGCTTACCCACTGGTGTTGCGGAATGGTGGCGACACGTTGGTCGGCAAAAACTTAAAGTATGTAGTGGTCCGTCTGGGCGTGACGAACGGCGCCCCCATAGGTAAGGCCGCCAATGGCGGACGGCCTGGACTAGGCCGATCAGCTCGCGCTCGTACGCCGCGAGACCCCGGTGGCGGGGAGCCATCGGTCGGCTAAAAAATGCCACGGGCCCCGCTTGTTGGTGGAGAACCGCGCCAAGACAAGGCCTCGGCGTCGACTCTACCTGAACGACAAGGTGAAGTCGGGCGGGGAGGACGGTGCGGCGTCGGGGCCTTTGAGTGATCGAAGGCGCGTCGGCCTCCGTGATCAGCGAAACCGTCCTTGCGAGAGAGTGGTGAGGGCTGCCGCCGCCCGTAGTTCTGGCGTATTGCGGTAGTACCCCGCCAATCCGAGGAAGCCTCGGAGAGCATGCATCGTGCGCGGCGTCGGCCAGTCGACCACGGCCTGGACTTTGCCCGCATCCATAGCGACGCCGTCGCGGGAGACGACGTGTCCCAAATAGGCGACGGAGGACTCACCGAAAAAACACTTAGATTTCTTGAGGACTAGATCGTTGTCGAGGAGCGCGGAGAAAGGGCGCGGGCGTCTTGGAGATGCTCGAACCACGTCTTTGTCAAGATGAGGATGTCGTCGAAGAACACCGGATTTAAACGGCGGAGGAACGGCCGGAGCACTGCGTTCATCAACGCCTGGAAAGTGGCGGGCGTGCGCGTTGGTCAGGCCGAAAAGCATGACCAGGAACTCATAGAGGCCGTCGTGGGTGCGGAAGGCCGTCTTCTCGATGTCGCCCGAAAACATCCGGACTTGATGATAGCCGGAGTGGAGGTCGAGCTTGGTGAAGAATCGAAGCGCCCGTGGAGCTCGTCGGCGACTCATCCACAACCGGATCGAACGTGTCCCTTGCCGCCCTCTTATTGAGTGCCCGTAGTCGACGCAGCGCCCGAGTTGTCGGCCTTCTTGATGAGCAAAGACGGCGCATTTAGAAGGCGGGCGTCTCTGCGACGGATGATGCCGCGGTCGAGCATGTCCTTGCATTGACGCTCGAGCTCATCCTTGTGCATGGCGGGTATGTCGAGACGGGCGCATCGGAGGCGCATGCGGGTAGGAGGTGGATGCGGTGGTCGCCTGCGTGGAGGAGGTAGCCCACGCGGCTCGGTGAAGATATCGTCGAACTCCTGGAGGAGAGCGGGCATGAGGTCGGAGCCCAGTGCCGCCAATTGGTGGGGGTGTGGAGGGCTGCCCAGCCCCAGCTAACGGACCTTGTGGTCGCGGAGCCAGAACTGCATCGTGAGGGTGCCGAAATCCCACAGGATGGGCCCGAGGGTCGCCAACCACCCGGTGCCGAGCACAAGGTCGTAGCCAACAAGTGGCAGCACAAAAACCTTCTCGTGAAACTGCTCGCCGTGGATGGAGAAGGTGGCGTTCTCGTAGACCCCGAGACATGAGAGCCGTTCGCCATTGGCCACCGTCGCCTGCAGTCCGGTTCTGGAGTCGAAGGAAGCGCCCGTCCGTGCTGCTGCGTCGGCCGAAAGGAAGTTGTGGGATGAGCTAGAGTCGAGGAGGGCCTGGAACATGACGGCACCCCACTGCATCGGGACTTGCATCGTGCGGCCTGTGCGGACGCCGGAGATAGCGTGGAGGCAGATCACGCAAAGCTCGGCGTCCCGTGCAGCGTCGGCGTCGATGGTAGTGGCGGGGACGTCGTCGTCGCTGGCGTAGGCCATCTCCAAGACGAAGAGCTGCTTGAAGAATCGATTGTGGCCCCGGATGTACTTTTCGTCGCAGTTGAAGCAAAGGCCTTGGCGTCGGCGGTCGTCCATCTCGGCCGGCGTGAGGCGGCGGCTCTGGCGGCCGCCGAGGCCATCGTCTTGGCGCCGTGGGGCGTTCTTTGGTGGCGGCGAAGCGCCGTGGCGCGGTGTGGGCGAGATGCCTCGGCCGCGGATGAGCCGCCTAGACCACTCGCTCCCGCCGCTCATACGCCGAAAACAGTGATGGCGACCTCGATGACATCGGATTTTGGAGCCGGGCGTCGATCTTTGGCCGGTTCTCGGAGACCGCCATGAACATCTGGATTTGTTGAGACTCGGTGAGGGGCCCCCGCACGCCAGAAGCTCCATGAACCGCTCGCTGTACTCCACGACGGTGCCTGTGCGGCGGCAGGCAGCGAGTTCGCCCATGGGATTGGCGCGGATGGGTGGTCCGAACCGGAGGTGGAGCAGCTCTGAGAACCGGTGCCAGGACGGTGTGCCCTCCTCCCGCTGGAGGCGCATGTACCACTACTGGGCAGGGCCATCCATGTTGAATGACGCCATCCAAACCTTCTCCTCCTCCATGATCCGCTGTTGGAGGAAGAAAGACTCACATTTGTTGAGGAAGAGGAGGGGGTCCGTCTTCCCGTCGAACTTGGGAAAGTCGAGCTTGTGGAAGCGAGGGGGGCAATCTGCATGATGCCCTAACCCGAGGGCGTCGTCGCGCCCGCCGTCGTGGGCCACAGACGATGGCGGCATTGTTTATCTTCGAGCCGCCGATGGCGCGATGATCGTCTTCTTTGTTGTTGTTCCAAAGCGGGTGATAGCGGTCTCGATGGTGCCCGACTTAGGCGAAGGCCGGGTGATGGAGGCGAGTTGCTCCGAGATAGCCTTGTCGGTCGGTATGGCGGCCATGGTGGGCGATGTACCATGCAGATCGGTGACCCTTGATACCAAGTCATTAGGACCCAATGTCCGTCATTGTGGTGGTAAGGGAGACCGGAGGAGCCGACCCTCCACTCTCAGAAGTGATCGTCGGTGGGCGCCTCGATCAATGGTGGACAGCAGGAGGAAGACTAGACAAACGGGAAGGTAAGAGATAAATCAATTCTTGCTTATCTTGATCAATGCCATACGGCTTACATAAATAGGTTGGATGCCTTATTCAACTTTCCTAATAAACCTTCTTAAGAAAGGAAACCCAAAAGACCAAATCCAATCAAATCCCCAAATCGAACCAAAATTCAGCCCTCTAACTCGCCTTTTGCTTTTGCGGCTGCAATAGGTGCGACCCACATAACAATAAGACCCTCTTTGACCGCTTCACTTCGCTGTAATTTGGCCCATGTGCGAAGCCAGTACGTTCCTCTGAACAAGACCTGCAAGAAAGATTTAGGTATGCTCTTGTAAAAAACAGTATCATTCCTTGTGAGCCATAAGGCCCAACAAATCCCGACCGCGCTTGATAGTAATACAGAAACCTATTGTGACCCCCCTGTTTCACCCACCCATTAAATAAATGATGAATATTGTCAGGTGGGCCAATACCCAAAGTCATGTATACTATTCTCCACAGAAATTTAGCATAACAACAATCTATAAAAAGGTGTTAGATAGTTTCCGTTGTACTGCAGTAACAGCAAGACTTATCGCCATGCCAATTGCGCATCACTAAATTATCTTTAGTCAATAACACACCCTTCTTGATGTACCATAAAAATTTTTTATCTTCAATGGTAACCTAGTATGCTAAATCTCCTGTGATACTTGAATTCCATTGTTAACCAGGTATTTGTACATAGATTTTACCGAGAACATCCCATTATTATGGAGATGCCACTTAAAATAATCTGTCCCTCCTTGTAAGCTAACGTTCATCGTTCTCGCTACTAGAATCTCCCGGTTCCTCAGATTATTCCCCACTAAGGATCTCCTAAAAGACACATTTAGAGAGGGTGAATCAAGGACCTCAGCCACAGTTGTGTGCTTCTTCCTAACAATATTAAACAGGGAAGGGAATTGAGATTTCAAGGGTAAATTGCTCAACCAAGTATCTTCCCAAAATCTTACTTGGGTCCCATCTTTTAGGATATAGGAACCCAAACTGAAGAATTGAGATTTTACCCCCATTAAACTGCTCCAAAAATTTCTTTTCTACCTGGTTTAGTGGTTTAGATAACATTTCATTTACCTTCATCTCCAGATTCTGTTCCAAGGAGGCTAAAGAAGTAGGAAAAATATCCTGTGCAATCACCCCTCTCGGTGAAACCACCGTGCAACTGAACTAAAAAAAGTTTCAAAAAATTCTAAAAGAAAATCATGGATGTACATCTCAACTTACCCCACCTACATATAAAATTTCATGATCAAATTCATCCTATACTAGCAGTTACAAAAAAGACAAATTCAGCATGAACAGTGATTTTTTACTGTTCATCACTATTCATTTTTGCTGTTTGTTTTTTCCATATCTTTCAAATGCGATTGGGTTTGGTCTTCAAATTTTGCACGATTGTAGAAGCTCACCTCCCCTACATATGGTAATTTTTTGAGAATTTTTCAAAATATTTTTTAGTTCAGTTGCACGGTGGTTTTACGGAGGGGAGGGGTTGCACCGGATATGTTGCCAAAGAAGTAATCCACTATCAGACAATCTCCAGAAAGAGCTTAGCTAAATCTGTTCTTGAGGAAGATTACATAGAGATTAATTGAAGGTGGAACTTAGGTTCACATCGAGCTTCGTTGAAATACGCATTATTCGCATGCACAAAGTTAAACAATTCATAATGTAGTGGTTTTGTTTTCACTGTTCAAGGGAGGATCCTCAAAAGAACGTTGATATTGCAGTTTTTTTTTCTTGGATCAAAAGTAATTATTTGACTCCATCTATTTAATGCTGTCTATATACTAATCTCTCCAATACCCCAATTGGTGGAACTAAGTCTAAGTTCACATCCAACTTCGTTGATATATGTATTATTCACGTGTGCAAAGTTAAACAATTCATAATGTTGTGGTTTTATTTTTAGTGTTCAAGGAGGATCCTCAGAATAATGTTGATATTGCAGTTCTTTTTCTTGGATCAAAGGCACTTATTTCACTCCATCCATTTAGTGCTGTTATATACTAATCTTTTGGGTATATATATATATATATATATATATATATATATATATATATATATATATATATATATATATATATATGCATACAGGCCCTCCTGTGTACATACCATGCACACCAACTAAAAAAGTAAATGAAAAATTCTAAAAAATTGTAGGCGTTACTTTATAGATTACTCTACCTATGTATGACGTTTCAAGATCAAATTCATTATATATCAAGAGTTACAAAAGAGAAAATCTAACTCTTGATATATAATGAATTTGAACCTAATTTTATACATAGGTAGAGTAATCTATAAAGTACATCTACAATTTTTTCAGAATTTTTCACTTATTTTTTTAGTTGGTGTGCAATGTGTATATGCGAAAGGCCTGTGTACAGATACATTGCCATATATATATGTGTATATATATATGTATATATGTATATATATGTATATATATATATATGTATATGTATATATATGTATATATGTATATATATATTTTTCGATAAAGGAAGCTTTTATTAATCTTAGTAAATTACATCAAGATGATACAATTATACTAACAAGACTCCCGACCTCTACACAGCTAGGGTGTATACAGCCAAACACACACACACACAAGAAAAGACAAAGGAACCGTCTCGGCAAACTACATCACGCAATATTGTCTTCAAGGCTATCCATCATCATAGCAACACTTGGACCGCGATAAAAGCTCTCCAATGACAACGCCTCCAAGAAGGACTCGATACGCACACGCGTCGCCATTGCCATGATCCAACCAGTGAAGGCTAGACCAAAGGTTTTCACCTCGGAGAGTAAATTCTCAGACTATAAAACAATGCCTTCAACAAGGCCATTGCCAGGCACAACCAACAAAGGTCAGACCTAGGGATTTCTCCCTGAAGTCGAAGTACCGGAGATCCTAGTGATGCAACCACCCTCATTCCGAGCTAGTGCTGCCATACCACTTAATCTTAGCCAATCGCAACGGCCACCTTCTTAAGGCCAGACAAACAATTTTTAGATATTCGACTCTACGATGACAGATTCGCGAGCTAGCCAATAAGCATACGATCATCAAGTCCATAGAGTGCATCTAAAAATTGAGTTGTGTCGTCTAAGAAAGCGAATCCGCGAATCGACGCGAATCCGCGAATCGACGCTAAGATGACATAGGTCAAAAGAAATGTATGAACAACGCTAGTAAGAGATGAAGACGCCGGGCGAAGAGTAGTCACCTAGAGAGTAGTCCCTTATCTCAAGAACGCTGCCTCACAAGCGCGGCGGCCCGCCTCGATGCCGCGGTCTCTCTCTCGCTGGTGGTGACGCAGCCCAAGGGCACAACGATGGCGTCCTTCCGGTGGGTCGCTCGCTCAAGGCGCTGCCTCGACGTGGAGGCCACCCAACCGGCGAGGAGGCACGGCTCGATCCACGCGGCATGGCTCAAGATGTAGACCAAGGGCGATTTAGCCGGCCAGAGGCGGCGGCAATGAGGGGCTAGGGTTGGACGCCAAACGCTTTTTTTATATATATATATATATATATATATATATATATATATATATATATATATATATATATATATATATATATATATATATGGAATTCTTCTCTTAATGATATTTCTACTCGGTGGTATTGATCATTCAAAGAATCCAATGAAATTTCCTAGTTCTCCATTTTTTCCATCTGCATAGCAAAATCATTCCCAAGTCCAGAATTTTAAATTGAAGATGCTATCTCCATTTTTGTTGCTTCCGTTAGCACTGACCAATGACTAATATTGTTCCCTTAGCTACAATCATCGGGCATCTCTAAGATAAACAGGTTGATCCAGCTTTAGCGGACATACTGCATGTTAGTCACAGCCATTCTTGTTTCCCCCTTTCCCCTCAGTATCATATTTGTTTTTGTTTTTTTTTTCTGAGTTGTCAGATAAGTGAAAGCGTAAATACTTTCAAGTGCTTCTAGCATTTATACATTTTACCAGCTCTCCTTCACAAGTCCCGTACTCTTATGAGTGATGACCGACTGGACGTTCCCGTGGGCAGATCAACAGTTCAACATGGGCTTTGCCCTGGCTGGCCTTATTGTACAATTTTTTTCGTTTTTGATTTTTTTTAATGAAATTACAAATCTAATCTATTTCTTGACCGCAGAATCACCGAGAGGCAACCACATATTATCTACTGCACTCTACCATTATAGTAGGTTACAGGCACTACAACTCCCCTTCTTGCCGAGCTTAAGTACCACGGCAGATATCTACTGAGCTCAGGTACCGCGGTACCCTATCCCGCTGTACTACCCTATCTCGGCACTAAACTCCTACTGTGATCGTTCGGGTTATCGTGGGCTTTAGACAGCATGACATGTCATGAGCTATTTTTTGCAAATTTATCCGTAAAGAGCTTGAGAAAACACCGTTCGAAGGTTGATAGCCCGCCCCGTCTAGACTAGGTATCGTTTCGCAAAATGAAATGTGTCACTGGGATAAAAAAGCTAAGGATTCTCGACACCGCGCCAGATGAGAGAGAGATGCAGGGACCGCGAAGAGCGATGCCCGAGAAATAGCGAAATTTTAGCTGGGTGCGCGGTAGGGGTGGCAACGGGGCATTCCCCACCCGGAAGTGCCACTCCGTCCCCGTCTCCGCGATCTAAAATTTTCTCCATCTCCGTCCCTGTCCCCTGTCTCGGGAGAGAAAATCCCCTCATCCCCATTCCCGTTCGGATATCGAGGCCCCGTCGGGGACCCATCCCCGCGAAAATTTTATACAAGAGAAGAGCTCTTATAGCCATTTTAACTCTAAAATCATATCAATAGACAAGGAAAAAAAGATTACATACATTCATTGAAGATTATGTTGTCCCATTTATGAAAATGTGAATATGATGGGCTAGAGAATATGTTTGCAATCTAATAACTAAATTGGACTAAACTAAATTTGGATCTCTAACTCGTCCTCATGGGAAAAAAATTCCCCATCCCTATCCCCGCCATCCCCGACGGGGGAATAATTTTTCCCGTTTCTATCCCCGCGGGGGACGATTTCTTCCCATACCTGTCCTTTAATAGAGGAATTCCCCGTCGGAGATCGGAGAACGGATCCCTATTGCCATCCCTAGTCCCGCCGAGTGGATTGGGCCTCAGGGGATGGGGAAGGTGAAGCCGGCCACAATACACCAACCAGTTCGTGGATCGTGGTTCGCTAGCAACGCACGCGCGCGTTGCGCCTAGTTTCCATTCCACTAATACGGGGGCGAGCCACAACCGCGGTGCTTAGCCCAGATGCTAAGGACAGACGGCCTAGGTGACTTGCGCGGCTGGAAACGGCGGTTTTCGTATGGCGCGCGGCCCAGTTGTTCAGGATCTGCTGTAAGGCACGGCTCTCCCGAGAGTACCCGGCCCACCTCAGTCGAGCAGCTCAGCCCAGGCAGGACAACGCAGAGCGTCAGACGAAAGTTTAAGAACGTTATTTCTGCTGCAAAACAATCGTCGCGCTGCCGAGCGGAAGATCAGCAACCGTGCCAACACGTAATCGATATCAACCACAATATCAACGTTGACACACAACAGTAAACAGGCACTTGAGATAAGAGAGAAATCCTGAAGTCAACTATTTATCGATAGATGTGTTCTCTCGTGGCAACTGGTCAACTATTTTAACGACATTTTTTTTTAAGGTAAGGGGAGTGCTTTTTGTCTGCTCGGGTGATTCAAAACTGGTCAATTGGGTCCAGCCGGCCGGTAGGCAGCAGTTAGCCAGTTAGAGAGATATGCAGCCTAGCCGCGTCCTCGCAGCAAGGAATATAATCAGATCGGATAATTTTCGACCATCAGATAGATCGGATGTGTTCGGATCAGATTCGAATAGTTTTTAGATTCGGAATTAGTTTCGGATATTTTTTTCGGTTTCAGATTTAGATTCGGGACATCGCTATATGTCGAATCGGGATATTTCGGATATATTTTTGGATATATCAGGATTCGAACAATCGGATATCCGACCGGTTGCCTTTCAGTCTGCCTTAAACCGGTTAGTCAGACCTTAACCCTTTTTGATTCTCCAACTCCCGCGTCCTGCCTCTAGCTCCAGGGGTGACGGCCTCGACCCCAAGCGCTGAGTCCCACCGCTGCCGTCCGCCGGTCCCGCTGCCCCCCTAGGGCCTCAGTGCTACCCATCTCGGCGCCTGTTCCCTACACTCGGTTTGTCCCTAACCCCGACTCCCTGAGTCCTACCTCCATCCACCGATTTCGCCGCCATCACTCTCCGCCCGTCCCGCTGCCCCCTGCGCTCGGTTCGTCCCCAACCCTGACTCCCCGAGTCCCACCGCCCCACTCCGCTGTCCCACCACGTTGGGCCTCGGTGCCGCCTCGCCTCGGTTCGTCCTCGACCCGAGTCCCGCCATCGTCCCTCTCCGCTTTGCCTGCTTTGTCTCTACAGATCTCGCCTCTACTCCTAGATCGAGAGGTAGGTGATGGTCTGTTGATTAATTTGTTGTTCTTCATTACAAAGTAGATGTAATTGTGCTTATGAAAATTGTAAAGAGGAAATGCCAGATTGGTTTTTGATAGATTTCAGTATGAAAATTTTAAAGAGGAAATGCTAATGAAAATTGATGTTATGGTTTTTGGTGGCATTCATGCCAGATTGGTTATGTAACATTTTTCTTTGCAGGGTTTTGAGGAATTGTAGATATTTGATAAACTGATTGTCTTGCATCAGTAGATCTTTTGAAGTTTGTAAGTTTGAACTTATTGTAAGCATTTTATTTCTACAATGTCTGCATTGCTATTTGTTGCTTCTGAGAGATGTTTGCGAGA
Source organism: Guadua angustifolia (assembly GCA_036346375.1). NCBI lineage: Eukaryota > Viridiplantae > Streptophyta > Magnoliopsida > Poales > Poaceae > Guadua > Guadua angustifolia. The sequence continues at coordinate 12,865,271 of CM070512.1, read as the reverse complement.
TCATCTTATGTTATATACAGGGTCTTATAATTCGGTGTACTTACTGCCAGCACTTTACCTTTATCTGAGCTTATCTGTTTATTTTATGAACAAGTAGAACTAGAACTAGTACTTATGATCACTAATGGAACCACTGCTGCTATGTTGGAATAATTCTTTTTTGGCTATTTAAATTGTATCCTTTCAACTGCATCAATTTCTGTATTTTTATACTTCACACTGTTAAACCTATTTACGTATCATTCTATATTTCAAAACTTGTCATATGTGCACCGCTCAAATTTAGTGTACTTTTGCAACTTTGTTGGATTGTCCGATAAAATGACTTGTTAGATCGCGATAATCTTGTTACATGTTGAATTTATAGGGTTGGTTAATCAGTACTATAAGTTTGCTTTATACGGTATCTCATTATCCGACAAAAATTATTCGATACTATATCGTTTCCGTTCTATATTCGATTCAAATCCACAACCAGTATTATCCGCACCGTATATGTATCCGGTACTATCCGATCCGGTAAAAAATATGGTTTAGGATAATTAGTCAGGAGCTAAGTTAAGCCACGTTATGAACACTTGCTGCATTACACATATACATGCAATGGGAAGATAACAGAAATGAAATCGTAGTTAATTATCTAGCATACAAGTAAAACATAGATAATTTGTCAGAAGCCGATTAGTAATCCTAACCATTCCAATCCAAACTAACATAGTTACATGGACATACATTAATCTAATATTCAGTTAATTAAAAATCTTTCGTATAAAAAAATTATCACGGTAAATCTTAAAGTATCGAACTGAGAAAGAGGCTCGTTCGACTCATTTATTTTACAAGCCGAGCTCAACGAACCAACCAGCCCACCCTGCTGCCGACCCATCGGAGCGCCGAAACCGCGCAATTAATGCACGGCACGATCAAGTGCGAGCTCGACTACCCGGCGTCGTACTGCGTGAGATGCCGATCGCAGTTCGCGCGCGGCCCGTACGTAGGCCGTACTTCGGACTCGAGCGCCGTCCGTCGGGGGTACCGGCGCAACCATGCCCAGCACCCGCGCGGCTCCAAATCCCCGTAGCCGCGCCGCAGGGCCATCGCTGGAGGCCCACTTGTTGATTGCCTTCGCCACCGGAGAGTATGATTTATATATTAGCGACAACTTTTTAGACAAAATTAAGTACAACGACGATCGACAACTCTGATCAGAATTTTTTTTTAATAATACATTTTTATTCGGAATTTCAAAAATATTCCACCGAAAAAAAATTCAGAATATATCTCTGCGCACGTTGGACGTCGGCGAAGGCCTAAATAGAAAAATACACGGCGACAAAGTTCTAGCTACCGACGTGGCCTTCCGTCGCACATCCAACGCTTCTGAATATTTTTTTTCGGTGGAATATTTTTGAAATTCCGAATAAAAAATGTATTATTAAAAAAAAAATTCCTCTGATCATGGCAAGCACAAAACAGACGGGTTCGTGGGTCCAAAATAGTTGCCAAGGGCTTCGTGCTCACGTTGAGGAAAATGGATTATTTATTCCCCTTATTAAGTCAACTGTACCAAATTGGAAGCAGAAAGGTGGAATAAAAAATATTGGTTGTTTTCACAGGTACGTCAAGCTAAAAGGATATCAGTATTGAGAGACTCGGCAACCCGAAAGCTGTCAATGTGGGCTTAGGTAGTTGTACATATATCGACCTAGCAAGCAATGTTCCCCGTCTTCGAAATTGCATCAGAATCTTTCGACTGTATGTACATCTTGAATCTTGTTTACAAAGTACCTAGCTTTCGAATAAATTTGGTTGAGGTATGAAACTCAAATTAATATCGATGTAAGACCTGGCTAACACAACATCTTAACCAAAAAATAATTACGGCTGGCCACTTCGAGTCCACCTCTTAGACTTGTTGAAGTAGATCTAGACGTGAGAGGAGTAGAAGCATATTATCAAAATTTCATCATCAATTAATCACTTCTAATCCGTGTCTTAGGGCTAAACACTTGGAGGAGCCTATACATGAAGGAGAGTGTTGAAGTATATTGTTTATATTTTATCATTAGTTTAAACTTTTAGATGAACTAATTGCTATATTAAACTCGATAAAGCCTCTCCTAGCAAAAAAAAAAAAAAAAACTGTTAGGTTAACCTGGTAAAACAAAAAAGAAAGAAAGGAGAAGACCGTACCTAGAACAGTGGAAAATGCAAATCACATTCACCGTACTGCTGCTTCTACTCGTTTGTGTTTTTCTTTTGATTAGAAATGTTCATATTAAGAGCACGTACCTTATATTCAGGTTCAAGCAGACAAAACAACAGAAGAAGAAAATAAAGTAAGAAAAGGTCAACTTGGAACGGGCCTAAACTCGACCGGGTGCGATGTACAATCAATCAATTCGATCTGGGTTCAAAACCTCACGGAGATTTCGGAAATCTCAACTGAAATTTTGGATTTCGATCAAGGCTAAGATTTCAAATTTTGGCTGGATAAAAAAATTAAGAAAATTTTCAAATTACTATAGTAGTTTAATTTGGTCAATTTCACCAAGATTTCGACTTTTTGGACCAAGATGATCACAAATTCAACCTATTTTTGAACCGGATTTCGCATGAAAACTTCTTAACCATTATCAATATAAGAAAAAATTATATCATAGATGGTTATAATAAAGATCATACCACAGATGGTTTTTATGTGAAACATCTACGATAAATTCATATCACGATGGATCTAATAAGAAACTGCTATGATAAAGCTAGAATCATCTGTGATAAATCTTGGGAGTTCATTTCACATGTGGTTGATAAGGATCGATATTTTGATCAATTTCATTAAAATTTCGGTTTAGGGTTCCTCAAAAAATACCGATTTCAAATTTAAATTTTTAATTTGGTCAAATTTCGGCTAAAATTCTAAAATCTCACCGAAATTTTGGGTTTCGACCACCCCAAGACGATGTTGTCTGAAAAAGAGATTTGAAACTTTGAATTCGATTCCAAATTTGTCAGTTGAACTCAGATTCTTCAATCTCTTCTCTCAAGATAGCTCCTACGTACATGTTTCATGGCCGACCACAAACATTCCCAATAATTATTTTGTGTTAAAAAAGCAATCTTATGTACTGGCTTCTTCCAAATCCTTATATATATGCCCCCCATTCACCTTGGTCATGGCAATCAATCAATCACAGTACCAAAACATAAACTAGTTCTCTTGGTTGCCGCAATTTCGATCGATCGACAGCGCGAACGATGAAGATGACTACTCCCGGAGCATTGCTCGCCGTCATGGCTGTTGCGGCGTTGGCCACGACGGCGTTGGCGATGGACTACACGGTCGGCGGCTCCTACGGGTGGGACACGTACGTCGACTACGACAAGTGGGCCGCCGGCAAGACGTTCATGGTCGGCGACACCATAAGTACGTGTCGTTTGCTGTACAATCTGCCTAATCTATTCATATTTATGCCTGTATTTTTCTTTGCGAGGTGGAGGGGGAAACCCGGCCACCAATTTCATCTATTTGAACTTTGAAGCCAGATACGCTAGCTAGTGTGTTTACAGCAGGTTTTTCGACATATCAAGGCGATTTCTAGCGTCTCTCTCGTCGAGAGAACGCCAGAAAAACAGCATTAAGGGGTATCAGAACATAATGTGTCCTAATACCAACAAAAACAAAATAGGAAACGCTAACAACCACTACAAAACCATGACGCCATTTCTGGTGTGACATTCTAAAGATCTGTTTGTTTCAATTTTGAATTCTCTAAAAGTTCGATTCTGGATCATGGTTGTAGAAGTTCGATTCTCTAAAAGCTGAAATTCAAAAGCACATATGAAGTGGATTGTGGATTCTAGTGTATATGGGTGGACTGAATTGTGAGAATCGGATTCTAAAATCAGGTTGTTTGTTTCTGATTCTACTTTTAGAGTCAGAATCCAAAATCAAAAGCTAAAACAAACAGGGTTTAAGCATTGCTAGCTATTGCCATGCATGTCATCTACTGTTTCTTCTCATCAACAATCTTCTCAGTAGAAGTCTAATCAATACGTGCATTAACGTGACCGACAGCGTTCAAGTACGAACCGTATCACAACGTGCTGGAGGTGACAGAGGCGAACTACGACAGCTGCACCGCGGACAGCGCCATCTCCACCCACTCCGGCGGCGACACCACCTTCAAGCTCACCGCCACCGGCACCCGATACTTCATCTGCGGCATCCCCCGCCACTGCCTCAACGGCACCATGCACGTCAAGGTCACCACCGTCCCCTACTCCACCGCTGGCGCCGCAGCAGCTGCTGGCCCTTCACCGGCTCCGCTTCCCGCCGACAGCTACGCGGACAAGAATGCGCCGGAGCCAGCGAGGTCGCCGGCGGCTGCCCCGAGCACCGCCGCGTCCGCCCCGCGGTTTCAGCAGCCGGCTGCGGCCGTGGCTGGGCTGGCGGCGGCTGCTCTGTTGGCCCTGGCTGCCTAGTCAAGCAACGCGCGTACGCTCTCGACGTACGTTAATTGTATGGTTGTAGTTGGATTGGAGCCACCGTTTACATTTTCATTACTATGTACACGCCGCGTACATGCGCTTGTACGTACGTGTATTCATCGAGGTGTGGTTAACTATTGTTGTACCAGAGGCTCTTCTTTCCGCTTGTTTTTAACCCTTTTTCATGTGTTCATTCCTTGTAATTGGTACATGGATACAATTCCCTACCCTGTAACTTCATTTTGAAAAAAGGCCTTAATTTTCTACTGCCTTTTGTCTTGTGCAGATCTGCTTTGATGTGTTTGTTATCCAAAGAGAGAATTGATCATATGTCCGATGCAATTGATAAAATGTCCTATTTATCTCACTGATATACATCACATGACATTTTATCAATAGTACATGTAAAGGGCATTTTATCAATGGATCCTTATCCAAAATATTCCTTCGATGAATGTATGTGTGCTTCATTTTATTTTATTGTGAATCAGGAATCTTGATGATGCTCTTATTGCGAATTGGGACGTCAAACTATAGTAGTACACATTACTACCCGTAGACTTGCTCCTGGGAACAGTGGAACAATGATTGATGCAATAGATCACCAAGTTGTTCCTAATTAAATTGACAGATTACATCTGATATGTCAAAGAAAATGAAACTTTCCATAAATTACAGGAAGGAGTTATCTTCCATTCGCAAGATAGAAGAATATTGATGAGGGAACATGAGTACTGGATGGCACGTCTTACCTAGAGGTCATCACGTTGTACGCATCATAGCACATACTTCAGATGCATCCATCCTGGTTCCACCTACATTTTGCACTGTCTCCACATGGAAGAGACGCGAGACCAACTATGTCCAGGATGGACTAAACACAATGGCTATAAACTACTTTACGCAATACAAAATCAAGGGCGATACGGCAAACAAGCAATAATTCTACGGCATCTAATCCTCATTTGCTTCAGCTGATGGATTTTATTCACTAATAATATACAACGGTGTCATCAGATCGCCCCATGTCACCGGCTGATACACAGAAGCTTCAGTTCAGATCTGGAGTTGGCTACATATAACACTGAGGACCAGACTAAACTTCAATGAAGGCAATTTTGCTTCTTTCCAAGAGATGAGCAAATGGTTTTTGCTCACTTATGCAACAGGAGGGCATGACTTGGGGTCATCAGAGGTATCAACATCAGAAGGTGCCATGAATTGCCACATGGGAAATCCTGGGTAGCCGATGACAGGCATCATCAGCTTCTGCCTGGCAGCTTGCCCTTGGGCGGTGGTGAATGCTGTGGCTGGGATAACCGAAGGGTGTGGTACGAGGCTTGGACGGGCATTCAGGAACTTTATCTGCTGTTCCAGGCTCTCTTTCTCTGCCTTCAGCTTTTGCTTCTCATCCCGCAGCTCATTCTTTTCAGCCTGCAAAATCAAAGGATCTGAGGATTGATTTGTTCTTTGAATGAACACTTTATAGTTTATACCATGTATATCTTATAGTAAACAACATACTAAAAATAAACAAAACCCAATGTTCAAAAACAAAGAAAATAATACAAGTATACAATGACAGAAGAGTCGACAGATCGGTGGAAGTCTACAAGCCTATAAAAACTCAACAAACAGTTGTTCATAGCCCCATATACAGCAGAGCAGGTTCATCAATATTTTCTGTGAATATTATATTTGTTACTGCAGGCAACACAAAAGAAGTAAAACCACAACAGATTACAGAGAACTAACAGAGTAACAGAGATACAGATCTACAAGCACCATAAGCACACCCCCCAAACAATTTTTTACACGTCATCTTTAAGGATGTACTGCCAAAACAACAAAACTATCAATATTACCATTTACAAAATAACGTGATCATCCCTTCGTTTTTCCTTGTTTCAGACAAAAAAAGGACAAGCAAATTGGCAAAAGGGTCATAATCAGGAATATAAAACGATAAGAAATGCCTAAACAATACATCCAAATCGCATAGGATAGGTTTATTCCCCATCCGAATAGATGCATAGTAAACAAATTAGCTATATGAAACAGGACAGACCTTCAGCTCTTTTATCTTCTCTTGGAGACTCTCATTTGAATCCTTCAACTTCTGCGCTTCACTACGCAATTCAGCTACAACATGAATAGCATCATTCAATATAGCAGCTTTGTCCATTTTAGGTGTCTTGCCTGGTTCCAAGACGGCACCCAATTCCATGAACCTAACAAAAGAAGTCCATTAGTTCAATTACAGTTAACAAATGCAATACAGCAAGAAAAACAGATTAAACTAAGTAATAAAATGTGATTGTTGGTAGGTAACATACCTCTCATTCAGTTTGTCCCTTCTCACTTTCTCCTGCATGCTTTGGAGCTTGGTTGAGCACCACTTTCTGACCTAGGACTGAAGCATTTTCATGCTAAGTTAGAAACATTCAACAGAAAACAGGAATGCAAATACATGGTTGAACTATGGAATTCAAACAAAGAATAGACAAACAAACCGTTTATTTGTTGGCTGTTCTTTGCCACGCTCACAGTCCACAGAGCTAATGATTTCAGCACTGGTACAAAAATAAATTTGCAGTTTAGAATGTAAAATTTCGAGATAAAGCACGACAATAAGCACCGTACAAAATTACATAGCAAGGGCAATATAAGACTCAAGCAATTTTTAACAAAATATGCTAGTTAAGATAGATCCACTAATTGGGCACTGTGAGTCATAATACCATAACCTACAGTGGATGGAAACACCGGAGTGAAAAAAAAGGTGTACAGTACACAGCACATGAGGTCACCCCTCCTGTTGCATGCAAGCAAAATGCTAGCTCAAAGAGTAGTCAAAAAACAATTTCCTAAGATGGAAATGTTCTTAATTAAATTTGCATTTCATGCTAAGCTTCATGGTGGTATCATATAGAAAGGTCTATGCCCCACCCCTTTTCTGATCCTTGGTACATCAGTGATCTGACATTGGAAAAATCCACCAAGTTGTCCACTATCTGCCTCAAAATAGCATGTTAGTGTAATTACTTTTACATACTTCAGATCAGGACATTTGCAGAATATGATCTTTCAGATATTTGGATTAGTAATAAAACAGGAACCTCCGCCATGTCAGTTTGATACCATTCGCTACACACTCACTGGTCACCATGAATTCTTTCCTTAGAATATTTTACAGCAACACCCCAAAATCCTACACACAAAAAAGAAAAAAAAAGTTGCAATCCGAAATGCCGTCAATGATCATGTCATTTTCTTTATTTGAACCATCCCCATGAACATCCAAATAAACATGAATCTGCGCATGCCTTTGATGCACCGCATGTGTAGTATATATCAAAATACCAAACCAAATGATCACCATAAATTGTAAACACTCCTTCCCACCAAACAACAGATACACCTTCCTGAAAAGGCCCATTTAACCCTCCTGTAAAAAAAAAATCATCTCCTCATGCAATACCATCGGCATGACCAACACCACCCCTAACACACAAACAATAAAGTTTGAAAAAGAAGCCGCCCAATGTAACTAGTTCTCTACGATCTGATAGCCATATTCAATTGCTAGTCCACGATCCAAATCCCTCTAATACGCTGTACCAATCTACAGTCACACAAAATAACAACAGTTATGTTATAACCCATCTGAATTTACGCTACAGAGGATGACATGCAGACACCGTGGAAGCAAATCAGGACACGAAATGCAGCCAAAACCATGGCATCGAGCCCAGCCACGCCTGAGCGCGATCGAGGCCGTAAACCTGCAGTTACCAGGTGTTGGGAGCCTCGGCGGCGGCGACGGCCTGCGCCGGCGTCGCCCAGTAGAAGCCTCCTGCGGGGCCGGCGGCGAAGTCGGCGGCGGCCAGGTCGTCCATGAGGGGGCAGTCGAATACCCACGTGGGACCCTCCGGAGAGGCCATGGCGGCGGGGTGGTTTGCCGTGACCGGCGACGGTGGCCGGAGGGGGTACGGTTTCGCGGTCGCGCCGGGATTTGGGGATTTCGTGGGGTAGCGAGGTGAGCAGGAGGAGGAGCGGAAGCGGTCGTGGGTTCGGACGCCGAGATAAGGATAAAGCCGTGCAGAATTGGAGCACGAGGTTCACGATAACGAGCTTCGGGCCTGGGCCTGATGAATGCTGGCCTTATGGGAGCCCGTAAAGTAGCGTGAGTATTGTGGACTTTCTCATAGGGCTTGGAGAGTCGTTCTGGGCCTTAGTTGTCAATCTACAGGAATGTGTCTTCGTTTTTTTTTTTGGTGGGGATGGGATGGGATTACGCTGTAGGCCTTGATTGGATGGGCTATATTGGATTTTAGTTTAAATTTTTGGTCCACTTACATGGATCCTACTCGAAAATTAACCTCCCAAACAAGGCATTACAATAACCTATTAGAGAATCAATATTTGGAGAAAACAAATACAGGATATAAACTGGCCTAGCTAGACTTAGAGATACTCGGTTGGACTCACACCTTAAAACATTGCTTCGGAGATACTCAGTTGAAAGCAACATTGTCGAAGCTATGGCCTTGATATACGATGTGAGAGAACGCTTGTAAGAAATGAGGCACCGAAATGAGGAACAATGGGTGGGAGTCATTGTTCGAACAAGTCAAAAGCTTTTGTGAGGCCTATAGGATTGATGTGCCAAACATGGATGATACTATTAGAGGTAATGGGTAAATCCATACATCGAAGCATATAGTGACTCAACATCATTATTACAAAGTTGACATTTTCAATGTTGCTCTTGATGCAACTATGCATGAAATGAATCATCACTTCAATGAAGTTTCCTCGAAGTTATTGGTATGCATGTCTTGTCTTGATCCAAGTGACTCCTCTAAGTTTGATGTTGATAAACTTGTTTGACTTGGTCGAGATTTATCTTTCGATGATTTCACAAGAGCTAACCTATTCTTATTAAAAGTCAACTTCAAACCTTCATTCTCAATATTAGGAGAAGTAAGGAATTTCATGGATGTCATGATATCTAAAACTTCTTGAAATGATGGTTGAAATAAAAAAGAAGAACTTTTCTTTTGGTATATCACATCATTGAGTTAACATTGATCCTTTCAAAGGCAATGGCATTTGTTGAGAGAATATTTTGGTAATGAATATTATCAAAACAGATTTGTACGATAAGGTAATGGATGACTAACTCAATGACTTGATGTATGCTACACCGAGTAAAATATATTTACAAGCATTGATGGTGCTAGAAATATAAAACGCTTACAAGGTATGAAAACTCATAGAATGAATTTGCTACATGATTCAAGCTAGCGTCTTAGTGGTATGTTTTATTAATTTTGAATATTCATAATCATTTATAATTTACGATTGTATCAGTAATTTTGCAAATTTTGATATACAGATCACTTTGAAAGCATATTCATGTGTTTTTGGATGCATTTCTATTAGCCAGGTACCTTCATTGTATTATGCTTTCTTGCCATATTTCTCTTTTATTTATATGAATTTGAATTGCACAAGATTATATTTGGTATGTTTGTCTCAATTTAGCTTAGTTCTTTGAGCCCACCCTTTATTTTGTTCCTGGCTTCTCCACTGATCGAATCCCAATGATTACATTGATAGACTTAATATAAAGATGATTGATCTGCTTTCTAGGAGGAGATGGTATACCATACCTTTGACCGCACAAAGGACAATCCCCACACTACTATCCCCGGTTGAATTTCTGAACAACCTGACTCCTAATGGGCTACCTCCACCACTACAGGAAACGACATTACTGTCGTCGGCCAAAATATCTATGTCGGCGGTTTCATAACCGACGAAAAATATATACTCTGTGTCGGCGGCAATATATCGGCCCGACGACATACATACCCCGGCACGATGCCGGTCGGCGGAGACAGGATTGTGGATTTCGTTTAACGCTAAAGGTACCTATGTCGGCTGGCTAATAAGATAAGCGACCACGATCCTCCCACTAACGGCAACCTAACGCCCAGGCGGAAGGACTTCAACGCGGTCCCACATGGCAGTGGGAAGAACCACTTGTGTCGGCGGGAAATACTAAGCCGCCGACAAAATAGAGGTCCCACATGGCAGTGAACTTCAATGCGGTCCCACATGGCAGACCTATGTCGGCGGTTAAAATTGGATTTTTTTTTTTAAATTCCCAGTATTTTTTTCCTTTTTTACAACTTTTGTCGTCGGCTAGAGACACAGCCGACGACACAAGTAGAACCATCTGTGTCGGCGGCTAAAGTTACCCCGACGATACAAAGTGGCAAACAGTTTAGGCGGCTCACGTGTCCCCGACGACACAGCTGGCTCTGGAGCCAATACCAAAAGGGGTCTATGTCGGCGTTAGAGTTAGAGCCGACGATACAGAGTGGCAAACATTCTAGGCGGCTTACGGTAACCGATTTACACACCGGTTCAAGAGCCAATCTCGGTGAGGGACCTATGTCGACGGCCATAGGTGCAGCCGACGATACAAAGGGGGAAACTGTCTAGGCGGCCAATATTTAACCGACGACACAACTTGGGCAAGTGGGGCCCACGCCGAACAGGCGTCATTGGGCGGCTCCGTTAAAGTTTGGGTATGTGTCGGCGCTAACTTATGCCGCCGACACGTGCCCGTTGATGGGGCGGCCAAGATGCGCTTTGGTCGGCGGGATTTAGTGTTAACCGCCGACAGATATCTTTGTGGTCGTCGACTCGGTCGTGGGACTTGTGTCGTTGAATCGACCGACAAAAAAATGTCGTCGCCGAATTAGATACGTGTCGCCGGTAAAAGCCGACACAGTTGTTCTCGCTTCCTGTAGTGCACATGTACTCAAGCTCAAGATTAACTATCTCGATACTGCTACGGAGCATTGATCCTACTAATAGACTATGCAACGGGACGCGGGTGATGGTTCGAGTGTTCGACAAAAACTCTATCGACACTGAGATCATGTTGGGGTAGCATGCTAGAAAGAGAGTGTTCCTACCTCGTATACCCCTATGCCCCTCCGACGAGGAGATGTTCCTGTTCCAATTTAATAGGAAGCAATTCCCGGTTAGGCTCAGCTTCGCCATGACAATCAACAAGACATAGGAACAGTCCATTCCGAACCGGTGTATACCTCCTTGATCCGGTGTTTTGTCATGGACAGTAGTACGTTGCGCTGTTTAGAGCCACTGCCAGAGGCAACATCAAGACCCTTGCCATTGCGGATAAGGAAAAGGACCTTCACGGAAAACACCATCTACAGAGAATTACTCATATCATAGATGAGGTATTGAACACTTATTGTAAATTCATGCTGATAATTAATTTATTCTTTACTAATCCTTGAATTCCTTTTTCCTTGTACAGGTTCAAATTTCATACGGTGTCGCATTCAGATCTTATTGCTTCTCTCCATCTGTAGGTATCATTTGTATGCTCAGATAACATAACTATTCTGTACCTCTTTTGGTAATGCAAGACCTTCAACGTGAATGTGCCTTATAGATCATATTCTATTTTAATAGTTCCCAGTGGTTGCAAATTACTTAGTAGCTGCAAATTTTATATGTGGTGTTTTGTTGCTGACTCAATGACATAAAAGTTTAAAATGGCAATAAACTTGCAATTCTGGTGAATGTGGCTTGTCATCACTCTTTTACTACCATTTCACAATAAAGAACTATTGTCCTTCCTTATAGTGTTTTTAGATGTCCCTTTTCTTTTCCTTCACGTTTAGAAGTAGAAGATTCATTAGCTGCATCGTAGCTTCATAGTTGCATGACTACAAGCTCCTTTTAATTGCCTTCATGTCTAGTATATAAGTATATTCAGTTAATGTTGCTTTAATGTATGATTGGCACTATATATGGCCATTTGTTGGATTTGAAAGAATTTTGATGCAAAATAGTTAATTATCTGACAACCAGAAAAGTTACTCTTCTCTTATGTGGTGTTCATTTGTGTACAAAATCTATACAGGAGGATCCTAAAACAAGCTCAATTCATTCCAACCGGATGACTCAGGAAGAACCAGTCCGACGAGCTTCAGCAGTATACTTGGCAGTGTATTTGCCTCAGATGTACTTCACCGACTAATCTGATATTCATGAAGTACCTGGCACCAGTGGTTTACAGACTTTAGATCCACCTGCTAGAAATATCAGGGACCAATTGCCAGTGGAGAAACAGTATTCCGAAATGCCTAATGATGCTTGCTTAACTGCTTGTATCAATCAATTACTCTTTCGTCCATATTGTGTGGAAACGATCTTACAAAACTTATTCAGGAACAACCACGGAGATACCTTGGTCTCCTTGTTTCCATTCATGCGAAGCATATTTTTTTTTTAAAGCAGTGGTGAGTGATGCGTTACTGGAGCGTTCTTGGTGGCCATTTATGAATTAGCTTTTATTTTGCAAGGGATTTGTTAATTAATTGTGATGTAGACATGTGAAAAATATAACCACGACTTTTTTCTAAATTCATCCACTCTGATTTTGTTAGAGATAAGGTTGTTTCCTCAATATCCAAATAGAATTCAGTTTCTTCAACAAATAGGATTCAACCGGCTATATATAGCCAACCTCATGTACATATATGTAAATTGAACAGAATAAAAGGATTTGTCTCCGTTGTTATTTCCCCTTCGTTAGGTTTTTCATATTAAAATATTGTGTTCCCGTTTTGCTCTTTAACCCTAATAAGTGGTATCGAGTTCGGGTTCAAACCCTAAATGCTCTTTTTCAAAAGTAGCCAAATCTTCAGATTGTGTCATAAAAATCTCCTTATTTAAATATCCATGTAAGAAGACAGTTTTAACATCAAGTTGCTCTAATTCCAAATCAAATAAAGCAACAAAGGCAAGTATAATCCGAATGGATGAGTGGCGACAACAAGAGAAAACTTCATTTAAGTCAAAACTTTTCCTTTGGTCAAAACTTTTTGCCTCACACTTTAAATTATCTTCAAGTCGATGTCCTCCTAATGAAGAAGAGAAAGACTACATGTCACGTGTTTCTTACTCTAGTGCGTTTAAAATGTCATGTATGCTATGATTTGTACTAGACTAGATTTGGCTCATACAGTTAGAGTGGTTAGCAAATTTATACATAATCTTGGTAAAGAGCATTAGAATACTATTAAATGGATTCTTCGTTATTTGAAAGAGATTTCTAATTTTGGCTTGATGTTTGATCAGAATAAAGTAAAGACAAATAATGCTGTTGGGTTTGTTGATTCTAATTATGCTGATGATCTTGATAAACGAAGATCAACTTTTGAATATATCTTCTCTTTATGTGATTCTGTAGTTAGTTAGAAAGCATCTTTATAGATTATTGCAGCTCTTCCTACTATTGAAGCAGAGTATGTTTTAGCTTTTGAAAATGTAAAAGAAGCTATTTAGTTGCTAGGTCTAGTTTCTGAACTTGGTATTTCATAGGAAACTATTAGTGTTTATTGTGATAACCAAAGTGCTATTTGTTTAACCAAGAATGATATGTATTACGCCAAGATCAAGCACATTGATATTAAGTACCACTTTATCCGTCATATTATTGCTAAAGAACAAGTTGTTGTGAAAAAGATATACACCGATAACAATCCTCCGACATACTCACAAAGGCACTTTTAAATACCAAGTTCAAGTATTGCCTAGACTTGGTTGGTATTCATGGTGCTTAACTACCATTCGTGGTTTTCCAAAGACAATACGCATAAAGTTCTTTGGTCGATTGTGAGATAATATCTAATAGAGATTTTTGTTGTAAGCCGCTTTTACTGCATTGAAACTCATTAGCATGACCTTATCTTCGATCTGCTGCTAATTAATACCAACTACTACGTGGAAAGAGCTGGTCATCACTCACAAAACTGTTTGTATTCCGAACACCTAGTCGTTGAGTATACAAACAGGTTGAGGGCTAGTGATATACTCGTAAAAATATGTACGTATGAATAATATGACACAGAAAGAGATTCTTTTTCATTCATTTCCACAAGATCATACATTCTATTTATATGTAATATTTTCATTGGTCATATATGTCTCAACGGCAGAAGCTACTTCTGCACGTTTATTATCGATCTCTTCTTGAGTGCTAAGCTTCAGGTCGGGTGCAAGTCTCTCTAGTTCAACCACGTCCTTATAGAAGTGCCTCAACTTTATGAAGAGGGTACCTACTTGGGAAGCAATTGAAGCTCAGAGCACTACTTTGATGGTCTGCGCCATGATGGGGATCTACTTCTCAATGATCTTTAACTGGTCATTCATCCCCTCAACCAATACATCAAACAATAGATTTGTAAGTTTTACCTCTTTTCTTTATAAGTTCGTCGAAATTCTTTGAACCTACATAAGAATGAAGTTTAGAGTAGATTTCCTATCTCTCTGAACTGTGGTCAAGTCTTTTGTAAAACATTTCAACTGGTCGGTTAGTCTATCAATTTCTTTTTGCGTGACTAACCTTTGCTCTTCAGCTTTAAGTCTCTCTTCTTCCCATTCGACAAGTTGAGACTTTCTAACCTTTATTATATCTTTCAAATCTACAAATTTTAAACATATATTTGCTTTCGGTTTTACGAAGTAAAATTGAGTTTGAGCAGGTCAAAATCCTTTTTTACCTGCTATTTTAGACTCCTTTGCCTGAATAGTATTTTCATACTTCTCGGAGAGCCTTTGGATTTTGTCTTCATTCCTTTTAAAGGCTTCATGGAGTTTGGCTGTTTTGTCCTTATGATAATTCTTTGCAGCAATGAGGTCATATTTATACCCCTTGGTAGTATTTTGAGTTAAAAGTAGTTGTTTCTCCAATTCTTTTATTTGTTCTTTTTATCTATGCTAGAACAGTTATGTTTCAATAAAAAAGATAGAAAAAGGAAAAGTAATAGTAAATTTTTACTTACTTTTTTACTTTGGCTTTCGCTAAATTCCTTGCCTGCTGACTTAGCAAGTCAAATATTTCTTGCGAGTGCTGGAAAACAGCAAATGGGTTAAGAGTTATCTTGTCTCCAAAAAAAGAGAAGAGAAGAGATGAATACCTTCGCTTGAAAGTAATCATAAACTTGCTTGAAGTCCCTTTGGTTAAGCTGATTGGAGGAAAAGGCCAGTGGTAAAATCACTGGCAAGATGATGTTAGTAGTTGTTACCCTTCCAGGCGCTATCTCCATCTCCCTATCCTCACTGGTCGTGCAACAAGGAGAAGATCTTCAATTTCCCTGCGAGAGAAGACTCTAGCGATAGTGGTCATCCCAACCACCTCGTTTGTCATCACCGGAGGAGGATCAATCTACTATGTGGTCGTGGATCTTGACCAACCAAAGGGTTCACCACCGCCAGCTTGAAGAATTTTCACCTTCGGTCTTTGAGTGGGTTTACTTGTCCACTGGTCGAAGCTACATCTTGATCCATAGAGGAATTAGGATCAGTTGCCTGAGGGATAAAAAACAAAATAAAAAAATTTAAATTCTGAAGATAGGTACTCAAAAATAAAGATATATACAAAAAAATAATATTTTTTATACCTGTATTGAAGTCCTAAGTCGATTTCCAAGCACAGTATGAGTGAAGATGCTCCAATTTCTAGATCAAAGGTATTCTTCTTCCTCCTTATGATCAGAGAAACATTGTCCTTCAAGTCTTCACTCTCACCCTAAACAAATGGAAAGATCTAGAGATGTCTCTACTGGACCATCCTAATTACAGTTGAATCATTTTTTAGGTGCACTTGGGATGAGGTCCTCGTCTGTGTCCCCATAGCAAACGAAACCCTTTTATCTTGCGTCTGTTCATATGCACGCTTAGAGCATACAGCGTTGGCCATCACCAAAGGTTGACTAGTACTGGTCAGATCAGTACTAGTCTCAACGGCGGTAGAATCTACCACCTTCGAAGCACCCCTAGTCTTCATTTTCTTGACCGAGGGCCGAGGCAGAGACCTTAGGTTGTTCAACAGGTCATTTCCAACCATGCATCTAAGAAAATAAATTCAATTGTCAAGCATAAAAGGCAATTAGATCAAAAAAATTCTGGTGCTTACCGTAATGCATTCATTAATGAACTCATCTGCTTGCTCGATCAAACTAGATGGTCGCTTGTCCAAAGCGACTAGGTCGGACTGTCGTGAGAGATACAAAGCATAGACACAACTCTCGACCAGGCCTCCTCGGTGGTTAGCACTAATAGAAATAACATTCAAAAATAGTAGTAAGATTACTCGATCAAAGAACTCAATCAAAGAATAGAGGTCGATAATGGAGAGTGCTCTTACCTCCAGGTTTGTCCTTAGTCAAATCCTAGTTGCCTTCCATCCTCTAGGCGAATCTACACCGCCTCTTCAGAGGACTTATCTTGTGGAGCTGGAAATCGAAGATGATCTTCTGCCTCGTCAGGCCTTCCTTCACTAGTTTCCCGATGGTCTTTACAATATCCTTCTCCTTGGTGAGGACCAGCGGATCTTTTTCTCTCTTCTCTTCGGTCCTGGTCTAGCTTGGGGCCATCTTCCCAGTAAATCAGAGATGTCTGCCCCTGGGAATCTCTGAGTAGAACCACTCCTTTTGGTAATCACGCCATGTATCTTTGGTTAGGAGAGGAGGATATTGAGAAGCCATTTTATCTTGGAGTTTAAAATAAGCTCTCCTAAAAAGATCTTGGCTCTTGCTATTTTTAGTATATTGATAGAAGAAGCGAAAAAGGTGAACTAGAGGAGGAATGCTAAGGAAAGCTTTGCAAAGATGCCAAAAAAACACTCAAAATAAGAATGGAGCTGGGAGGAAGATGATGCAGCTTAATCTCATAGTGATCAATCACATCGGCTAAAAACTCGCTCTTAGGGAGGTGAAAATCTATCCTCACCAGAGCAGCAAACAATATGAGGTGCGCCACTTGAGGCACCGACTTCATGTCCTCCCTGCTAGGGTCCTATCGTAGCATTGTGCGAGTAGGAATCAGACCTTGGTCTTCTAATTCCTCGATCCTCCTCTCGGTTAGGATCGACTTATCTATGGCCATTTGGTTTGGAAAGAGGGAAGAGATTGAAGATGAAGAGCTTAGAGGACATAAAAAAGCTTACGAATTTTTTGCACTTGAAAGCAGTAAGGGCATGTGAAATCCGAAAGGATTTACCCCTCTTTTTATATAGCTTAATGAGTGATAGTATCAGACACCATTTTGGTTTCCAAGAAAAAGCTAACTACCTTTTTAATAAATAGTAACTAACACCAGATTGATGTTTCCTTCTTCGGAGAAACCAAAAAATTTCCAAGTAATCTTTTCCTAAATATTATCCTCAAACATCTTCAGTTATTTGTGCTTTTCACCATCCTCCCTCATCGGGGAGATTGAATTCCCTGCCCCTCAATTGGATGGCAAATTTTCTCCTGGCCCTCAATTCACTGCCACTTAATTATTTACCACCGTTGCATCCAATTGATTTATAATTTGCCATTTTGCTTATTTTCTCTGCATTTTCGTCTTTTGCCAATCCTGTCGGACCATTTTGCCCCTGTTGCCAGTCACTGGGACGAAGAAGCCGGTAATTCTCACGGACCATTACGCTGTCCCGACCGTGTTCCCCGGCCCCGCCGACTTCTCTCTGAAGGAGACGCGACCCAGCCTCGGTGACGGCGCGACCGCCGACAAGGGCGAGCGCGGCGGCGTCGGTGGCGGTGTCGGCGTGGAGTTATCGCGCACGAAGGTCTGCGACGGCGATGGCGAGACCGTCGCGGAGGTCAAGCTCGGTAACTATCATGGCGTGACCCGGCCGCCCGCGCACCACAGGACCAGTGTTCGCCTTCTCTAAGGAGACCATCCATCCTCGTTCGTCGAGGTCTTCGTCGCGCACAAGAAGAAATGACGACCACGCCGGCCGCGTCTGTTCGACCTCTCCAAGGTGCGCGCCACAAGACCGCCGGACAAAGACGCCGCCCCACAAGTGGTGGTACAACATGGAGGACCGCAAGGGCGAGCGCGGTGGCGTGGAGGTGATGGTCGCCGTCGGTTCGAGTACCAGCCGACGAGGCCTTCGCGAAGCCCGGCACTCCAAGGCGGCGGCGTCCATGGCTATGGCCCATTGGGCTCCATCAAGTCCAAGGTGTACGCCGCCCCAAGTTGTGGTACCTTCGTGTGTCCGCTATTGAGGCGCAGGACTTGCTTCCGATGGACAAGGGGTCAATGGCGATCGGCGGTACCGGAGCTCTTTGTGCTTGCAAGCAGTTGGGAATCGATGCAATAACACGGTCGGCGCGGTGGTGGCGAACCGAGGCCATCGAGCCCGCTCGAATGAAGACCGATGTTCGTGGTCGCGAGCCATTTGAGGAGTTGTTCGTGTTGTCTCTGGAGGACCATATGTCCCCTAGGTGGTGGCGAACTATGCAGGGGCAAAATCGTCACACGACATTGGCAAAAGACGGAAATGCAGAGAAAATGAGCAAAATGGCAGATTATAAATCAATTGGATGCAACGGTGGCAAATAATTAAGCGGCAGTGAATTGAGGGCCAGGGGAAAATTTGCCATCCAATTGAGGGGCAGGGAATTCAATCTCCCCCCTCATCGTCCCCTTTATCGAGAGGGAATAAGGAAGGATGATAGGAAGCACATATAGCTAAAAAAGTTTGAATGCGATCTATTTTTTGTAAGTCTGAAAGTGTGAAGAAATCAAATTTTATCTTTAAAACTCCTTCAGATATTTCAGCTCCCCATCACCTTCTCTTGATTATACCCCTTATCATATTTGATTAAGGAGAAATAAGTTAAGAGGAAGATGATGAGAAGCTGAAAAAACTCAAGAGTTTTTAGAGCAATCTTTTCTTGATTCAGAAAGAAGCCTTTGCCACTTTATATACCTCACGCATTAAAAACGACCAAGCATTGGTTTAGTAACTTTATCAGCGCTCAAACTGATCAAGTAATTGGTGCATAATCCCATAAAGTCACAGAAGATGAAAAGCCTTGAATAATAAACTTTTATTTCTCAAGACTTGGGGGCTAGTTGACAAGGTTTAAAAGCCTATCTTTTATTAAGGCCTTCAAAACTGTTTGCGACTATGTGCTGATAATGGGCCTATAAAATATAAAGCCAATAATACATTAGGCAAAGCTTATCCCCATCCAAACGGTTAAGTTTCCGACCAGTTCAATCAAAGATGATCAATATCTTGCTTCATACTGATCGTCACCGATCAGTGAAATGGCCACCCCAACCAGTGAATTGGTCGGGAGCAAGCATTTGTTTCCGCATATATCTCTGTGCGAACAGTTATTTGATAGACATACATAACTACCCAAAAGTTATCACCTAAAATGGCACCTTTTGGCGCGAAGACGCCGTTTAGTGGGAAAATATTTCCTGGCTATACGACACTCTTTTGGAGGAAAATTGCCGCCTCTTCACCAGGATAAATAGGGGGCCAATCCACATTGTTAGGCATCGATCGACAAGCAGATAACTTATAGTCATTCTGTAATTTATGATTAGCATCCTACAGTTCTGATCAACTTGTAACCTGTATATTTTATCAAAGCCGCTTGGTTAATAAATAAGCAATTCCCATTGTCTCCATTTTGATCTCTAAGAGCCCACAATTTATATTTCCATAAGTTTGATTAAGAAACCCAAGGTCTTGAACATCGACAAGCACCGCCACTATGCAATGAAGTTGGGGTACATTTAGTGATGAAGTCTGGGCACAACTGCTAAAATCTATGTTTTTCTTAATAAAATCCTATTTTCCTAAAAATAGATTCAAGAGAGAGATGAGTATGTAATGAATGATGGAAAAATTCACATGATGTATTTTTTATTAATGCTTGCTGAGTACTTTGTACTCGCCCATACTTAACTTCCCTTTTCTTAGAGATTTGCTCCAGTGGACAAGTGTTGGGTCAGGACATAGATCCTAATGGACTTGTCTATGAGGCATGGGTGAGGATTAATCGCAGAATCAAATCTGCGAGGATGTGGACTACAAGGAGGGTTAGGTTGTTGGGTAAATCATACATCAGCTTCATTAGTCTTTGGGGATATTTAATACTTTTGTATTTTAATTTTGCTATACTTGAATCGTATGTATAATTAACGTCTTGAACTTGTAGACCTACGTGATAATGGATTGTAATAAGTTCCAACTTCATCTCTAATTCTTGTTCTCTTCAGTAACACTTTGAACACAATATATTAATTGATAAAGTGTCGGGTATGTCCGATATTTTGTTAGATAATATGCTGAGATCAATATAATTATCTCAGAATAATGATAGTGTTAATGTTGTTATCTTAAGCTAATTATACGGTCGCCACATTAAGCAATTGCCAACTTGGTACTGTGTAGATGTCCGTGGTAATGGGACTATACCAACGGGTTGACTAAACTAGAAAAACTTACCCTTGATACCGATCCTGATCTGCAAAATACATTTGACTAAACTAGAAAAACTTACCCTTGATGCCGATCCTGATCTGCAAAATACATTTGCTACACTGGATCGCCGTGGCAACGCATCGATCGAGATTGAGGCGGCAGTTTGAACTTGGCAGCCGGGGTTGCGGCAACGCTCTTCCAAAGTGAAACCATTTTCTGTTGCGCCCCTCAAAACGTACGGCGCGTACGCACAAAAGAATCCGTTCTGTGGTTAGCCGTGAGAAGCGTATCATCACAGACCTTTGAACCATATCAAAATATCCGGATGGACCGGATATACATATTATGTAACAGAGTGCGCATCGTGCTATATTTCACCATGAAAACATTTGAAAACATCATGCCTCCAGAGGTGGGGCTTTAAATCAATCCTAGCTCTGCTGTCATACTTCAAAACATTATTGGCTTGCCGCTCCAAACGCACGTGACAACAAGAGAACATGAACTGATATTTCTCTCTTCAATGCTTCAACGGTTGTTACGGTGGGAAATGGTAAATTGGCCGATTTATGGAGATCAAGCTGGATTGAGGGGAAAGCACCAATCCACATTGCCCCGAGCCTTTTCCAGTCTGCAAAAAGAAAGAACGTCCACATCCACGAGCATCGCAAAATAATTCTCGGATCCGGTTCGCGACCGGGAACACAATAATGAAATCAGGGAATTTGTAGCGCTCTTCGAGGCAATTCGCCGAATTACTAGAGATGAAAGCAGGGAAGACCAAATTATATGGCGCTGGACGACTGATGGGCAATACTCAGCAAAAAGTGCATACATGGTGCAATTCCAAAATGCTTACTGGCAGGATGAAGTTTGACCCGATTTGGAAGGCGAAAGCTGAACCTAAATGTCGATTCTTCGCTGGACGCTCATCCACAACAAAATTTTAACAGCGGACAATCTTGAAGAAGGGGTGGCCGTGTAATGCCACTTGCGGTCTTTGCAACACGTCGCAGGAAACTCCAGCTCATATCTGCAAAGATTGTTCTTTCGCTAGACAGGTTTGGAGCCTTCTCTTACGATGGGGGAAGCTGGATCGGTGTCGGCACATAAACCACAACGGAACATTATACAAGTGGTGGATAAGGATGAGAGCCCAATTTGACAAATCAAGAAGAAGGGACTTCGACGGTCTTCTAATTTACTTCTGGTGGAACCTTTGGCTAGAGAGAAACCAACGCATTTTCCAGGGGACCAGCAGAACGCCAGAGCAAGTGGCCACAGCGATCAAGGATGCAGTGCTCAATAGAATCTTTGCATTCTCCTCAAAGCCGAGAGAGTAGTCCTTTTTCCTTCATTGTTGTTTGCGCGCCGTTATCGCGGTCCTTTTTCCTTCTCTTCCTTTTTCTCTGCGTTTTTTAGCTTGATGGTTTGCTTAGGTGTCGTCTATTTCATCGGAGTGGGTGGTTTACTGATACAGGTCGGGTAGTGTTGCTTGGTTGTAAGGTTTTTTCATGGGTACGGTTTTTTCCATAAAAAACAGGACCCAAAACTGCTTTCTCTCTTCTTAATATTAAAAGTTCGCAGCAATTCTCTTGCTGCTCCTTCTAAAAAAAAGATCGATGCTCAGCCTTGTCAGTAAAAAATTTCTCACCAGCCCTCATCCCAATCATTGGCGTACACCAGTGGCGGTACCAAAGGGTTGCCGGGTATGCCCCGGCATATCAAAATTTTGAAAGTCGTATAAAATCATCTTTTTAATATGCTAAATTTGTTTATTGAATTGGTTTTGATTTTGGTAGTTTGGGATTTTTAAGATCTTAGAATTATTTATATTATACTTTTAGCAAATTTCAAATATATGTACTGAATTTACGATGTTATAAAATAATTGTAAAAGACTACAGAGTTATACATGTAAAATGTACACCCAACAAAAAAAAATTCTAGTTGAACTGCCGTGCCGGTCCATTTGAACTGCCGTGCAGATGGATCCCCGCTCCACGATGAACCAGGCGTGCACGCGGGCAGCTATCTAGTGATATCAGCTCTGGAAACCTGGCTGGGGTAGCAACTGAAATCAGTTCGCGGTGTGCACCCTTAATTTCTGAGGGAGTTGGTACTGGAATGAAAAAGGATAGGTTCACGAGAAGAGCCTCGATCGCTTCCTTTTTCGCAGTATAAATAGCTACCTAAGCTCCCTGCAACATCCATCGAGCCAAGTTCAGCGAGAAGCAGAAAGAAAGCCAGTGTGTTCAGAGCATAGCCAGCCACAATGGCAGGGAACTTGCTAGCCAACTATGTCCAGGTCTACGTAATGCTCCCTGTAAGCTCTCGCCTACTCACGAAGCTAATTTAGTTAGCATCATGCACTAATAGCAATATACCATTTTAAAGATCTAGCTTACGTAGTCATACATTAGCGATATATATAACATTGTGTTTGAACAAGGGCAAAATCGTAGACTTATCGAAGAGATCTAGATGAGGAGGGGTTTTGGCACTGATCTTTCTTTCAATGTCGTCGCGAAAACAGCTGGATGCCGTGACCGTCGACAACAAGTTCGAGAAGAGCGACGAGATCAGGGCCCAGCTGGAGAAGCTGACGGAGGCCGGCGTCGATGGCGTCATGATAGACGTGTGGTGGGGGCTGGTGGAGGGGGAGGGCCCCAAGGCCTACGACTGGGGTGCCTACAAGCAGCTGTTCAAGGTAGTGCAGGAGGCCGGGCTGAAGCTGCAGGCCATCATGTCCTTCCACCAGTGCGGTGGCAACGTCGGCGACGTCGTCAACATCCCGATCCCACAGTGGGTGCGGGACGTCGGCGCGAGCGACCCCGACATTTTCTACACCAACCGGGCCGGGACGAGGAACATCGAGTACCTCACCCTTGGAGTGGATGACCAGCCTCTGTTCCATGGAAGAACTGCCATCCAGGTTTGCTAAGCTATCCACCCCTCGATGGCTCGATCTTGTATATATGGCAGTCAGAAAAGTCTGGGCAAAAAAGCATACTTGCGATTTTCATGTGCAATGTGTGCTCACAATAGCAGGTTTTGATTATTCTCTGTGGCTATGACAGATGTATGCTGATTACATGAAGAGCTTCAGGGAAAACATGAAAGAGTTCTTGGATGCTGGTGTCATTGTGGACATTGAGGTGGGACTCGGCCCAGCTGGAGAGATGAGGTACCCCTCCTATCCCCAGAGCCAGGGATGGGCGTTCCCAGGAATTGGGGAATTCATAGTAAGTGCTCTCTGCCAAAATCAAAATTCTTCTGTATATCTTTTTTTTTCAAAAAAAAAAAATCTTCTCGATGTGATGACCAAAGGCAGTTTGATCTTTGCCCAAGTGGCGATATCCGTAGAAAAAGTTCTTTAAAAAATGAACACCAATTATTAAAGTGATTCTGATCAAAGGAGATGCTGGGAAAAGAAAGCAGTTTCAGCTGATCGTTGCTTTTGAGAAACCGTACATTTTCAGAAGAGTAACAGAAGCAAAGGAAATCAAATTCTACATCTGCTAAACAGACAAGGCATGAATAAAACAAACGCAAAATAATATTATCACCAGCTGCATAAAGGACTGCACTTGAACTGTTCTGACTGTTACTAAAACAAAAATAATCTGCAGTGCTATGATAAGTACCTGGAAGCAGGTTTCAAAGCAGCAGCAGTAAAGGCTGGCCATCCTGAGTGGGAATTGCCTGACGACGCTGGAGAGTACAATGACACTCCCGAGAAGACTCGGTTCTTCGCAGACAACGGAACATACCTCACCGAGAAGGGGAAGTTCTTCCTCACATGGTACTCCAACAAACTGATCAAGCATGGAGATAAGATCTTGGATGAAGCAAACAAGGCCTTCTTGGGATGCAGAGTGCAGCTGGCAATCAAAGTAAGTAACATGCTAAAGATCTCAGATGGGAGGACACATTGAAATTTTTCATGATTTCAAATGAGAAGGAGCATTTGATCCAAAAAAAAAAAAAATGCACAAGGTTCACTCTTCACATTAGACTACATGCATGCCAAAGGACAGATAAATGAGACATACTCCAATGTTTGCTTGCAGGTCTCCGGCATTCACTGGTGGTACAGGGTTCCAAACCACGCAGCCGAGCTCACTGCCGGGTACTACAACTTAGATGACAGAGACGGCTACAGAACCATAGCACGCATGCTCACAAGGCACCATGCTAGCCTTAACTTCACTTGTGCAGAGATGAGGGACAACGAGCAAAGCCCAGAGGCGGAGAGCGCACCGGAGGAACTAGTCCAACAGGTGATTACACCATTAGCCACTGCCCAGTGATTTATATTTAATGACTTCTGTGTTTTTCTCTTAGGGAAAAACTGAAGCACTTGTCATCAATTAAAATATTCTGGTGTGAACTATGAAAATTGGCAGGTGCTGAGTGCTGGATGGAGAGAGGGCTTACATGTAGCATGCGAAAACGCGCTCGGTCGATATGATGCAACAGCTTACAACACGATACTCAGGAACGCAAGACCAAAAGGCATCAACAAGAATGGTCCTCCTGAGCACAAGCTGTTTGGATTCACCTACCTCCGGTTGTCGGATGAGCTGCTGGAGGGACAGAACTACGTAACTTTTAAAACTTTTGTCAAGAGAATGCATGCTAACCAGGTTGGTGCCACCCTTGCAAATTAAGGAACCTAAAAACTAAGCACATGTTTCGTTAGCAGCCGTCCATTAAAATAATCTACTTATAAATTTCTTTTCAGGATCATAACCCAAATGTTGACCCAATTGCGCCTCTGGGAAGATCAAAGCCAGAAATACCAATCGAAAATATCCTACAAGCAGCACAGCCAAAATTGGAGCCATTTCCCTTTGATGAGAACACCGATCTCCCAGTTTGAAGATCTCTTTGATGCAGCATTCGGGAAGGGCCAAGAGGAGCTTTATGAGAATCAAGATAAAAAGGAAATAAACCTATTGCGGACCAATATGTTGGAGGATAAATAAACTGCTATACTAGCAGGTTATAATCAAATAATGTGCCAGTAATCTTGTACTGCAGATTACGAACCTTGATGCTTTTCCCATAAGTTGCAATACATCGGCCCTTGGTCCGCACAATGTTGTATGTATTTGAGACAATGTAATAAAACTGTTTGTGTGTGGCTTATCTATTGTGTGATTTGTTTAGCAGTATAAATGGAACTGTAGCATAGGCTTCTGCTGTTAAGCGTCTGAATTGTGTTTTACATACACAACATCTTGAAACGATCGTGATTCAGGAAAGGAATCAAGATAGGTTGCCAGATGTACAAACTAAGATCGAATGTTGTCCTGAGAGACTAAAATCATTGCGGATAACTATAGCTAATAATGACGAGAATTAATCAAGCACTAATTACAAGATTAGTCAGGATCTACGAGGAATTAACCAATCAAACTTTTCAAATCAATCACTTGATGCCCTAAAGAGATTTTGAATGCATCAAATCAAAATTATCATGGTGAAACAATGAATCAATTTAAAAATAGAACGAGATTACCAACCCATCAACTTAAAAATCTTGATTTGTATTACCAGATATGTTCACAAGATGCCTTAGAGCATCCTCAAATAATCTCCAAAAAAATTTTCCTTCTTTTCTTTCTTTCTTCTCCCGCTTGCTTTGCTCTCGGCCCTGTCCTCGCCTTGCTCCGCCCGCGGGTGCAGCCTCAACAAAAACCTTTTGTCGTGAGGACGTCGCTTCTGGCCGCAATAAAATACTCCAAGGCGCCAGCCTTCGGCCACAAGAACCAGAGGCGCAAAAAGAAGTCAGCCACCGGACTTCCAGGGCAAGGAATTAATAAAGACGCAAGCACAAGATAACGCCGCAAGTTTTTTCTTTTTTGCACACCACATAAAAAAACCTAGCTCCTTATCTCTAATTAAATATATGTATGCATATCCGTTTGGCCTAATTATATATAGCTCAATACATATATATAATCCAAAATTTACACATGCACGTGTACGACCCACCTGCCGCTCTCGCAGTAGGGTTGTGATACAATTTATAAACCATTTATGATATAGGGTTGTGCAGTGATCGTTGAGCGTGACTTAGATTATAACTTCATTGTTACAGCATGGTAAGGCCTACCGGGTCCTGATAAAATAGAGGACGATGGAAGATATATATGACCACACATGGCTTATGCTGTAATGATGAAGTTTAAATCTAGATCACGCTCAACGATCATTGCACCTTCTAAAACCTTCACGACGGTTGACATGGCGGGCCTCCTGTTGCTGTCCACTTGCAAGCACCACGTGGCAAGCTTGGTCATCTCCATGACTTGATCAGCATACAGCTCAATCTCATGGCCAAAGTGGCTAGCAACAAGATCAAAGATCACCCCACTTCTTGCTGACTCCTGCAGCATCTTTATCAGATATTTGTTCTCCTCCGGCTGGGAGAGATCCAAGTTTCTTCTCCCGCGATGATCTCCATCGTCGCCACGACGCCGAAGCTGTACACGTCAGCCTTCTCGGTGATCGTCGACGTCAGCCACTCCGGAGCCAAATATCCCGGAGTGCCCCTCATGCTGGTCACTACCTTGCTCCTGTCTCTCTCGATCAACTTTGCTAGCCCAAAGTCGGAGATCTTGGCGTTGAAGCTTTCATCTAGGAGGATATTTTGCGGCTTGATGTCCAGATGGGCAATCCTTTGCCTACAACCTTCGTGCAGATAGCATAGCCCTTTGGCTACGTCCGTGATGATCCCGTTCTTGGACATGGACCACATGGTGATGGATGATAGCATCACTGCTTACGGCGTCTGGCAAAAGATTGGTGATTTCTTCCTCGGCAACAAAGCAAGCCGTGCAGTCCAATTTGAACAAGAGCTGCACAATCTCACCCAAGGTGGCTTATCTGCCGCCGCTTATTGTCACAAACTCAAGATGCTTGCAGATGCACTGGCTGATTGCGAGCAGCCAGTCCTGGATCATGCTCTTGTCCACCAATTGATTCACACAAACGCCACAGCCACCCCCGTCCACGCCCCCTTCCGCGCGGACCCCCGCGACCACGACCACGCGGTGACGAGGAAGACTAGCCGCGGTCGGTGTCCTAGCGTGGAGTCGGTGCATTGGTGGAGTCAGCGGACACGTCAATGTTGGTGAGGGCCGTTTCTTGAGTCGGTGGCGTGGAGGAAGCCAGCGTATGCTCGGCGACGATGAGCTGGTCACGGGCATTTGACGTAGGACGTGATATTTTGGATTCAGTCCGCGAATCAATTGGTGGACAAGAGCACGATCCAGGACTGGTTGCTCGCAATCAGACAGTGCATCTGCAAGCATCTTGAGTTTGTGACAATACGCGGCGGCAGATAAGTCACCCTTGGGTGAGATTGTGTAGCTCTTGTTCAAGTTGGACTGCACGGCTTGCTTTGTTGCCGAGGAAGAAATTGTTAGATTTAATCTTGATTAGTTTAGTGATTTGTGAGTGGAGTGCGTGTATGTGTCAGTGTTCGGCTGTGTTGTGCAGCTGAGTGTGTTTAGTGCTTGGTCAAGTTGTGTGTTTAGTCGCTGGCCAAGCTGCCGAGTCGTGCGGCAAGCCGGTGTACGTGTGGCGTCTGCGTGTGAATGTGCTGTTCGTGTAGATCGGAGGCGCGCGGGTCATGCGGATCGTGGGCGTGTCCGAGTCTTACGGCCGCATAGAGGACGTGCTCTCGTGGCCGGTGCGAGACGTGGGCAATTCGTGTGGCCTGCATGCAGAGTTGTGGTGTGCGTGCGTTGCTGTTAGTGGGCACATGCATGCAGGAATGACTTGGCCGAGAGGGTCATGTGTGTGGGCTATTTAATACTTGTAATCAGCCTTGTGTGAGAAAAAGTGCTGTGGTGATAATCAAGTGAGTGAAGGAGCGCTGGTGTGCAGTGCTGCCAAGAAAAATTCCCTGTGTGTGTTCGTGTGTGCGCAATTTTAAAGCTGATCCAACATTTGGTATCAGAGCCTACTGATCTTGCGGTGATGCCTCGAACTCGAAGTGCGGGATCGGAATCACCACCACGTGCTAGAGTCCGTGGCGACGACGACGTCGACGTCAACCGTGGTGGCCATGAGCTGGTGGTGCAACAAGTGAAGGAGGCGGGGGTGACAGTGCGTTACCCCATGCTGTCGGAGAACAACTACGGGGTGTGGGCGGTGAAAATGAAGATCTTCATGCGTGCACAAGGCGTGTGGGCTGCCGTGGAGGGCAAGGCGGCCGACGAGAAGATGGACCAAATGGCTCTCGCCGCCATTGTCCAAGCTGTGCCGGAGGCCGTGGTGATGGCCATATCCGAGAAGGAGACGGCGAAGGAGGCGTGGGACGCTCTCAAGGAGATGAACATGGGTGAAGAACGCGTCAAGAAGGCCCGAGTACAAACCCTCAAGAGGGAGCTTGATGGCATGTACATGGGTGAGTCTGAAAAAGTTAATGAGTTTGTTTTGAAGGTGACCACTGTCGTGAACGAGATACGCACTCTCGGCACGAAAGTGGAGGAGGCAAACGTCGTCGAGAAGCTCTTGCGTTCCGTCCCCGACAAGTTCCTACCCATTGTGAGCACCATTGAGCAATGGGGGGATGTGTCGACGATGTCGGTGGCGGAAGTTGTCGGGCGCCTGCGGGCGTTCGAGGAGTCTACAAAGGGGCGACGGCGTGACAAGGAAGAGGAGAAGTTGCTGGTGGCGCACGCCGAGCCGCGACTCACGCGTGCCGAGTGGGAGGCCATAGTTGCTGAAGAGAAGCGCAACGGCGAGGCCTCCGGCAGCGGCGGCGACAGGAAGAAGTACCACGGCAGGTTCGACAAGTCCAAGATCGACTGCCGCAACTGTGGTGAGTATGGGCACTTTGCTGATGAGTGCCCTGAGCCAAGGAAGGTGACTAAGGGTGGGCGCGCCTCGCCGTGGCGAATGTCGACGACGAGCCCACGCTGCTGTGAAGTCTATCGTGGAGGTGAGAAATAAAGGCAATCAAGATTAGGGGGAGATTGTTAGATTTAATCTTGATTAGTTTAGTGATTTGTGAGTGGAGTGCGTGTATGTGTCAGTGTTCGGCTGTGTTGTGCAGCTGAGTGTGTTTAGTGCTTGGTCAAGTTGTGTGTTTAGTCGCTGGCCAAGCTGCCGAGTCGTGCGGCAAGCCGGTGTACGTGTGGCGTCTGCGTGTGAATGTGCTGTTCGTGTAGATCGGAGGCGCGCGGGTCATGCGGATCGTGGGCGTGTCCGAGTCTTACGGGTTACGGCCGCATAGAGGACGTGCTCTCGTGGCCGGTGCGAGACGTGGGCAATTCGTGTGGCCTGCATGCAGAGTTGTGGTGTGCGTGCGTTGCTGTTAGTGGGCACATGCATGCAGGAATGACTTGGCCGAGAGGGTCATGTGTGTGGGCTATTTAATACTTGTAATCAGCCTTGTGTGAGAAAAAGTGCCGTGGTGATAATCAAGTGAGTGAAGGAGCGCTGGTGTGCAGTGCTGCCAAGAAAAATTCCCTGTGTGTGTTCATGTGTGCGCAATTTTAAAGCTGATCCAACAGAAATCACCAATCTTTTTCCAAGATGCCATAAGCAGTGATGTTATCATCCATCACCATGTCCAGGAGGTCATCGGCGAGTGTAGCATGCAACCACATCAGCACTGTCAGGTCCTCCTGGATCCAAACCGGATCATCGTGGTGTGGTTCCGCGCCATCGACGTGACGTGATGACGCAGGTTGAAGCGCCCGAGCACGACAAGAGGGTGTCCACCATGAAGGAGGGAAGCGGTGGGTAGAAAAATTAGGATCTCACCGCACTCTGAATACCATGAAGAATTGCGCACAACACCACACCATTCATAGATAGATGAGGCCTGTTAATAGGCAGTTATAATGTACATGAGCGGCGGTGAGCCTTGGCTCACGCGCGGTCGTTGAGAATCCCGTGCATGCGGGCATGAGTGGAACGTGTGAGCGCTATCCGAACCAAGTCTACATGGTGCATGCAAAGGTACAGCAAGTCAGCAATACGTGTTCAAGGTACAAGGTACAAGTCTTCCAATACCGTTCCTGGTTGGCCAATCCAGAGCCGTCGGCGCCGGCACTGCAGGCACCGTCTCACCGCCATTCTTCGAGAAGATCCAGTTATCCAATGACCCATTGCTCATGTGCTCGTAAACCAGATGAAATAACCCTAAAAATTTCAAAATGAATTTAATTGAATTTATTCGAATTTTATTTGAATTATCCGGATTTTATTCGGTTGTTTTTCGGCCATTTTCCGTTCTTGGAAATCTTTCCGCGCGAGGCGCTTTCCCTTCTCGGCCATTCCGTTTCCCTCTCCCGAGTGGCGCATTTTGCCCCTCCGCTTCCCATCGCACCAGCCCACCTCCATTCGCGCCCATGCGGCCCGATTTCTCCCGCGCGCACGCATCAACCCGCCTCGCCATTTCCCCGTTCGATCCGGTCCGTTTGCAGCGACACGCGCCTCCGCCCGGTCCTTCTTCTTCCTCACACGGCGTCCATCAGCTCGCCCTTTCCTCGTCTTCAGCGCACCTGCTCGCCCCATTTTTCTTCGCCAAGGACTCCGCGCCATGCTCCACATCTCTCCGGTCCGTTTCTCCCATCGCCCGGCTTTCTCTCGGCGTCCTCGCTCCGTACCTCGGTCTTCTCCCCACCGGGCGCAGTCGCTTCGTCCTCGCCGTCAAAACACCATCCCCGCCTCGTTTTTCTTCGCCAAAGTACGCCAGAGTCATGCCCCATCACAGCCGCGTCCATTCCCCCACTTGCCCTGCTCTCTACCGGCGTCAATGCCCCATACCAACATCTTCTCCCCACCGGCCGCCATCTCCTCGACACCGTCAGCCATGCGCTCGCTCCGCTCCGAGTTTTTTCGCCATGGGACGCAGCGCCATGCCCCGTCACCTCCGTGATCCATCCTCTACTTTCCGGCTCTCTCCGGTCTTCACCCCAGACGCCCTCACCTCCATTGCGGACGCCATCACTTCGCTCGTCAAGAATACACCGATTCGCCCCGTTTTCTCACCGTCGGACAACCGTGCAAAGGTTCGTCAGATCCCTTTCCCGCCACCACTTGCTCACCAACAGGCACATCGTCATCCACCGCGACGGCTCGCCGGTTTTCCCGTTCTCTCCCACCGTCATTGGGCTATAAATAGAGCCGCCCTGCCTGCTTGAACCTCGCCCGAGCTCGCAAGGTGAAGCTCTTCATTTCTCACCCATTCCTCTCCCACGCTTTCTTTACGCGCTTGGCGCAGCGTCTCCCGGCTCGGCCAGCCACCGCTCTTCGCCCGCCCTCGCTCTCACTGCCATCAGGTCCCACTTCCCAGCCACGCACCCCGCCCGATCCACTGGCAAACCGAGCCCACTCGCCAGCACCTCCCTTCGCTCTCACTGCCAAGCCTGGCCCACTCGACAACCCCTCTCCTCGCCCCACCGCCAAATGGCCCACCCGCCAGCCTCACAATCTCGCCGGGCCCGCATGTCAGCCTTAGGCCGGTTTTCATCACGCTGGGCGGCCGGTTCCTTTCACAGACGCAAAGTGCGTTATGGGTCGAAGTGTTTCCTGTGCAGCCCAAAGGTAATAGTGCTGCTGAATTTGTTTTCGGATTTTAATTTAACTAAAATCCGAAAATTAGTCTAAAAATCCCAGAAAATCCACAAAAATCCCAAAAATCCAAAAATAGCCAAAAATATATTTTCTTGACCTATTCAAGCCACTGAGTCCAAAAATAATCTCCGTTTCGCCATATCAAGTTCAGAAAATTCCAAAAATGTCCCTGCGCTCCGTTCCGGCCATTTTCTTCTCGGTTTTCTTTTCCGTTTTCGTTCTTTGAATTGTTTGTACTCGTTTATTTATTGAAGTTGCTTTTCTCGCGCTAGATCCGACGTTGGAGCAATTTCCGGAGCAACCCTCGGAGCAGGAGATGTACGAGGAGCAGGAGCAGGAGCAGGAGCTGTTCCGGACCGGCCACGTCTACGTCGATCTTCCACTAGGCGAACCTTTGACCACGCAAGGCAAGCCACATTCCTTGAACATATTGAATCCCATTTTCCGTATATTTACTGTATATCTAGAAGTAGCTAATTGCACATGCTTGTATATAGAGTAGCACTTTAGAAAGAATTAATTTAGAATGACTTGATTAGCTAGAACCCATCTCTTTGATTAAAGCCATGTTGATTTCGCCATAATCATTTGTCAACACTAGATTATCATGAAATGAACCACGTAGGGTAGTTCAAACTATAATACCTACTTTTGTTTAATCACTCAAAAACCCCGAATATCGATTTGGGGCTTATTTCAAAACTGAGGACCGGGCCCGGGGTGGTATGTGATGGGTACGAAGGGTCGCACTTGTTGTTTGGGTTGTGGGCGGTCTTGATAGATAAGGATCAACCCCTTGAGCAAAGTAAATAACTTAGTCCTCTCTCAACCACAAGTTGGGCCGGTCAGCTCTGTTGACCTGATCCAACGTAGCCCGGTATATTGTTTTTCCCCTTTGAATGACTACAGGTTGTATTGCGTGGGTTTGGGGCGTGGAACGGAATGGCGCTGCCATGGCCGGTTCTCACAACGGTGGGTGTCTCCTCGGTTACCCAGCCCGTGCCGCCCGCTTGGCCCGTGGGCAGCTGGGGACCGGGGAACAAAGGCTTAAACTCACCGGAAGTAGGAACTCATGTGGGGAAAATCAATGAAAGGTTATGTTCATCTCGGTCGGGCCGCATGCATAAAAGTTGCATGTTAATCGCATGGCATTAATGACCGTAGATATCTTGTGGGTAAAGTTGAGTAGCTCTGCAGAGTGAACAAAATGGTATTCGAATACGCCGTGCTTCCGGTTAATGAAGCTGGGTTAACTTCGGGTGATGACCGGTAACTGAGCTTAAGTAGTTTTAAAATAAACTTGCTTAACGTAACCTGGATTTTATTAATAACTCTGTGGTTGGCGTCATATCGATGATGCGGAATGTGCTATATTGGTTTGTGTTTCAAATGTAATGTATGTTAAGATAAGGTTTAGCTCATGCATCCACTAAATGGTTAAACTAGAGCCAATCACTTGAAATCCTGTGCATGTAATATTCAGAATATTCCCGTGTGGTTTGTTGAGTACGGTTGTGTACTCACCCTTGCTTCCCAATCCCCCTCATAGACTTTCAAGAAGATGGCTATGTGGAGGTCCCCGATGACGAAAGCGTGTGGTTCTGAAGGCCTTGATCTTTTGCTCAGGCTTTCCCTGTGGTTCTTTTGTACTGTAATAGCGCTAGCCGCGCATGTTGTAAAAACTCTGGCCGCTAGGCCCTTTTATTTATCTATCAAATGTTGGGATTTGCTTTATGTCAGGCAATGTATTACTTGGTTACCTACAGCTGAATGCCTGGGAAGCTGTGAAGGTATTTATACGCACCCCCTGAAAAGGGCGGTCCGTCACAAGTGGTATCAGAGCCCGGCTTGACCAATAGATCAAGACCTTAAGGTGGTTTAGGAAAAATTTATAAAAATCTATTTGACTTACAAACAAAATGTATTGCAAAAATACCTAAGCATTATCGCTATCATCTTATACTTGTCTCTTCTACCTTACCCACATTCCGTTTCGAAAATCCGTTTTGTGTTCTTTCCCTGTACTTGACTAATTTCAAATTTTCGTATCCGCAGATGGTGCAGCGGGCTTATACCGATCCCTCAGCTCTGGGAGAATGGGCATCCCTACTTTGGGAAATGATGCTCTTTCTTGGTGCAGATCAGTTGTATTGCCCCGTATTCCACACCAGGGACAGCATCCACAGAGATGTCCATCGCCAGCTGGCATGTGGGTAATCTCAGATCCGCCGCTCGTCGCCAGATGCTCTCGAAGGTTCAAGTCGGTAGAAGGCCGAAGCGGATGCCCTCCAAGACGCCGCTCGTAGAGCTGTCAAATACTTGCGGCGTCACTATCTGACTGAATTCGCTGTCAGCCCGTACCAACTGGTTCCGATGAATGGTGAAGAGCCCAATGAAGTGCGAGTCATGATCGACGAAGCAGAAACGGACCCCTTGATAAAGACCACTGCCAACCTGATAGCCGATCAAGAGCTCTACTACTCCAGGGCGATCAATGAGCGCAACAGACTCCACCAACAACTCCACCAGGCTTGGAACGACATCGAAGACTTAGAAGATCAGCTGGATCAGCTACAGCAGCTCCATGATCAGTTCATAGCAGACGACATAGAAGTGGAAGAAGAACCCGAGGAAGAACCCATGATGGAGGATCAGCCCGACGAAGGAAATGCCTCAGAGGTCGAGGACCCAGCAGAAGGACAGCAGCTCAAAGAGGAAGAAGACCCAGAAGAGCGCATCTTCTACAACTCAGACGGCGAAGAGATTCCGCGAGAGTAAACCGCTAGTCATAGAATGTAACCGCCCCTGTAATAGGCTTTTTGGTATTGTAAAAATGGGTCGTACCGGACCTTACGACGGTACCATGTACGAACCATTCCTCTAAGTATGAATGAAAAATTAAGTTTGCTAATCTCAGTTATGTTGTGTTGTGCTAATTATCTTAATGACCCCCACCCCATCTCAAGTAATTCTTCCCCTTCATCTAAAACCCTTACCTATTCACTCTATTCTTACCTCAAACTCTGAATCTTACTCATCTTCTAACTTCTCAAAAACCTGCTGCAGAACCAAGTAAGAATTAAAGTCAGCATCATGGTGCAAGTGGGACCACAGCTCAACCCCAGTGAGGAGGCAGAATCTCCAGAAAATATATCTGGATTAGCACAAGTCATGGCAATGATGGAAAGAAACCGTTACCAGGCAGAGATGCGTCAGACCCAAATGATGGAAAGAGTTTTGGAACAGCTAACCACCAGAGCCCAGGATTATCCTCAAGATCAGTACCATAGACAAGATGGGACCGTTGGAGGAACAAGGTGGTCGGACTTCCAAAAGACAAGACCCCCTGTCTTCTCTAGCTCGGCAGAACCTTTGGCGGCAGATGATTGGCTTCGAGATGTTCAGCGTAAACTTGACACAATTCAGTGCTCAGATAGGGAGCGAGTGCTGTACGCCTCGCATCAGCTGCAAGGAGCCGCAGCAGCTTGGTGGATGAACTACCAAGCCGGAAGGAACGGCCAGGAAATCTTGTGGTCGGAATTTGAGGAAGCCTTTAGAAAGAATCACATCCCGGCAGGACTAATGGCAGCAAAAAGGAGGGAATTTCTGTCCCTTCATCAAGGAGGAAGGACAGTAATGGAATATCTCAATCAGTTCAACCAGCTGGCCAGATATGCCCCCAATGAAGTGGACACTGAAGCTAAGAAGATGGAAAGGTTCTATGAGGGACTCCAGAAAAATTTGAAGTTTCATATTTCTGCCATAGAATTCAAAGATTTCTCAACCATGATAGACAAGTTGTTCATGTCAGAAGAAACCAGGAATGATTTGGAAGACACCAGAAAAAGGAAGGCTCAGCAGTTCAGGATGCAGAACCCCAGGCCCTTAAGGATGCAGATGCCATACCCCAACTCCGGATTCCCCAACAAAAGGCAAGCAGTAGGAGGACAGAACCCTGCATCAGGATCACAGCAGCGCAGACCAGTGAAATGCTTCAAATGTCAAGGGAATCATTTTGCAAACGATTGCCCCCAGAAGTCAGTTGGCTGTTTTCACTGCGGTCAACCAGGTCATTTCCGTCAGTATTGTCCCAAGAAGTATCTCCCCTCTGCCGTGGCCAAGGCTCAAGCTCCCACCTCTATCCCAACCAACCGACAGATTGTGCCTTATCAACCGCAGAGGCAGCAGCAGGGATTACTACAAGGAAGAGCACCACCCAAACCCCAGCCCAACCCCAACACCCCGAGGAACCTGCAAGGACGAATCAATCATGTGTCTGCAGAGGACGCCGCAGAAGCTGCGAATGTTATTATTGGTAAGTTCAAAGTTCAGTCTCAGTCGGCAGTCATTCTTTTTGACCCAGGTGCAACTCATTCTTTTATATCATCGGCTTTTGCTTGCAAAAATGGATTTTCCTATTTTCCTTTGCCTAACCCTTGGGTATTCCAAACCCCCGGGAGTCGGCTAGTGGCTCAATTCAAGTGTAATGACTTAGAATTAGCCATTTGGGAGATCAAGTTTAAGGTCAGCCCACTTATGTTGGAAATAGATAGCCTGGACCTCATTCTAGGAATGAATTGGTTGTCAAAGCACAGAGCAAAGTTGGATTGTGAAAGAAAAATAGTAACACTCACAAATGAGAAAGGACATCAAGTAACAGTTCAGACAGACCCCGGATATACTAGGAGCAAGAGTGGAAATGTAAATGCCATTACCCCAGAATTGGTCGAGATACCGGTTGTTCAAGACTACCCACACATTTTCCCTGAAGAATTGCCAGGAAGACCCCCAGACAGAAGGATAGAGCTAGCCATAGAGCTAATTCCTGGAACCAAACCTATCACCAAGCGCCAATATCAAATGGCCCCCTTGGAATTAAAAGAGCTAAGGAAGCAATTGGATGAACTACTGGAAAAAGAATTCATTAGACCAAGTACCTCGCCTTGGGCATCTCCTGTGTTGTTTGTTAAGAAGAAGGATGGAAGTATGAGGCTATGTGTTGATTACAGAGCATTGAATGCAATAACCATCAAAAATAAGTACCCACTGCCAAGAATTGATGACTTGTTTGACCAGCTGAGAGGTGCCAAAATTTTCTCCAAGATAGATTTGAGGACAGGATACCACCAGCTAAAAGTCAGGGAACAAGACAGAGAGAAAACAGCATTCACTACCAGATATGGATTATTTGAGTTCACAGTTGTCCCATTTGGACTAACCAATGCTCCCGCATACTTCATGAACTTGATGAATCAAGTATGCATGGACTATTTGGATAAGTTTGTCGTAGTATTCATAGATGACATACTGGTATATTCAAGGAATGAGATGGAACACGAAGAACACCTGCGACTGATCCTAGACAGGCTTGGAGAACACCAGCTATATGCCAAGTTGTCCAAGTGTGATTTTTGGTTAAGTGAAATTTCATTCTTGGGACACATCATTACCAAGGATGGAGTTAAGGTGGACCCAGAAAAAGTAAAAGCAGTTATGGAGTGGAAGCAACCCACCTCAGTAACCGAGGTTAGAAGTTTTCTTGGGTTAGCAGGATACTACAGAAGATTTATTGAAGGATTCTCTACAATATCAAAACCCATGACCCAGTTGCTCAAGAAAGAATGCCCTTTCAAGTGGACTGAGAAATGCGAAGAAAGTTTCCAGGAGTTGAAAACCAAGTTAACAACAGCCCCAATCCTCATACTTCCTGAATCAGATAAAGAGTTTCAAATATATTGTGATGCCTCGAAGCGAGGATTAGGTTGTGTGTTAATGCAGAATGGAAAGGTCATTGCATATGCCTCCCGGCAATTAAGGCCACATGAAGAGAATTACCCCACCCATGATTTGGAACTAGCATCAGTGGTTCATGCCTTAAAAATCTGGAGACATTACCTATTGGGAAATAAGTGTGAAGTATTCTCGGACCACAAAAGTTTGAAGTATGTGTTCACCCAACCAAATCTGAACCTTCGTCAGAGAAGATGGTTAGAGTTGATCAATGATTATGATCTGGATATTCAATACCACCCTGGAAAGGCTAACGTGGTAGCAGATGCATTAAGCAGAAAATCATGTCACCATATAGCTCAGATAGCAGAAGTCCCTTCACAATTACAGGCTGAGATGAAGCATTTAAACCTACAGATAGTGGAAGCAGGACTTGTGTATGCCCTCGAGATTCAACCCGACCTGTTGGACCAGATTAAGACAGCACAACAAGAAGATGAAGAGATTCAGCAGTTCAGAAAAGAAATGGAAGAAGTCAGCCCCTCAGAGTTCTCGGAAGATGAGCAAGGCATATTACGGTTTCGCAACCGTGTATGTATCCCTAAAAATAAGGATATAAGAGGATTGATTTTGACAGAAGCTCACTCATCCCAATTCTCAATGCACCCCGGGAGCACCAAGATGTACCAAGATCTGAAGAAAGACTATTGGTGGACAGGCATGAAGAAAGAAATTGCCGAACATGTCCTGTGTTGTGACGTATGCCGGAAGGTTAAGATTGATCACCAAAAGACCGCTGGATTATTGCAACCGCTCCAAATCCCGGAGTGGAAATGGGATGAAATTGGAATGGACTTCATCACTGGAATGCCCAAAACCCAACAAGGATACGATGCCATTTGGGTGATCATTGACAGACTAACTAAGGTAGCCCATTTCATACCCATCAAGCAAACTTATGGCAAAGATAAGCTGGCAGAATTATACTTAACTCAGATAGTAAGATTACATGGAGTTCCCAAGAAGATTGTGTCAGATAGAGGAGCTCAGTTTACGTCAAAATTTTGGGGAAGTTTACATGAAGCAATGGGAACAGATTTAACATTCAGTACAGCCTATCACCCGCAGACAGATGGTCAGACAGAAAGAATCAATCAGATATTAGAAGATATGTTGAGAGCCTGTGCCTTATCCTACGGAGCAGCTTGGTCACTTTGCTTACCCTTTGCAGAATTTTCCTACAACAATAGTTATCAAGCCAGTTTAAAAATGTCACCTTTTGAAGCCCTCTATGGAAGGAAATGTAGAACCCCTCTGAATTGGACTGAAGTAGGGGAGAGACAGCTTTTTGGACCTCAGCTCACTCATGACGCAGAAGCCCATGTGAGGATCATCAGAGAAAACCTAAAGGCAGCCCAAGATCGACAAAAAGGATATGCTGATAATAGGAGGAAGGACATCAGTTTTCAAGTTGGAGATTTTGTGTACTTAAAAGTGACGCCATTCAAGCCAGTGCACAGATTTCAGATAAAAGGAAAATTGGCACCCAGATATGTCGGTCCGTATCAGATACTGAACAGAGTAGGAGAAGTGGCCTACAGGTTGCAATTAAGCCCTCAGTTGTCCCGAGTGCATAATGTGTTTCATGTGTCGCAACTAAGGAAGTGCCTGCGTCGTCCGACAGATGAAGTAGTCTTGGAAGGGATTAATCTGCGAGATGATTTGACTTATCAAGAGGAACCGGTCAGAATTGTTGAGACAATTGAAAGGGAACTCAAAAATCGGAATATCAGAGTTTGCCGAGTTCTGTGGAAGAATCACACTCTGGAGGAGACCACATGGGAAAAGGAGTCGGAATTGCAGCAGAATTTTCCCAACCTATTTCCCCAGACAGAGTAAATCTCGGGGACGAGATTTATTTTAAGTGGGGTAGGTTGAAATAACCCTAAAAATTTCAAAATGAATTTAATTGAATTTATTCGAATTTTATTTGAATTATCCGGATTTTATTCGGTTGTTTTTCGGCCATTTTCCGTTCTTGGAAATCTTTCCGCGCGAGGCGCTTTCCCTTCTCGGCCATTCCGTTTCCCTCTCCCGAGTGGCGCATTTTGCCCCTCCGCTTCCCATCGCACCAGCCCACCTCCATTCGCGCCCATGCGGCCCGATTTCTCCCGCGCGCACGCATCAACCCGCCTCGCCATTTCCCCGTTCGATCCGGTCCGTTTGCAGCGACACGCGCCTCCGCCCGGTCCTTCTTCTTCCCCGCGCCGGCGTCATCAGGCTCGCCCTTTCCTCGTCTTCAGCGCACCTGCTCGCCCCATTTTTCTTCGCCAAGGACTCCGCGCCATGCTCCGACATCTCTCCGGTCCGTTTCTCCCATCGCCCGGCTTTCTCTCGGCGTCCTCGCTCCGTACCTCGGTCTTCTCCCCACCGGGCGCAGTCGCTTCGTCCTCGCCGTCAAAACACCATCCCCGCCCCGTTTTTCTTCGCCAAAGTACGCCAGCGTCATGCCCCATCACAGCCGCGTCCATTCCCCCACTTGCCCTGCTCTCTACCGGCGTCAATGCCCCATACCAACATCTTCTCCCCACCGGCCGCCATCTCCTCGACACCGTCAGCCATGCGCTCGCTCCGCTCCGAGTTTTCTTCGCCATGGGACGCAGCGCCATGCCCTGTCACCTCCGCATCCATCCCTCTACTTTCCCGGCTCTCTCCCGAAGTCTTCACCCCGTACGCCCTCACCTCCATTGCCGGACGCCATCACTTCGGCTCGTCAGCAATACACCGATTCGGCCCCGTTTTTCTCACCGTCGGACAACCGTGCAGTGCTCCGTCGCATCCCGCACCCGCTCAGCCACTTGCTCACCGCTGTGCACATCGTCATCCACCGCACGGCCTCGCCGGTTTTCCCGTTCTCTCTCCCACCGTCGCTGGGCTATAAATAGAGCCGCCCCTGCCCGTTTGAACCTCGCCCCGAGCTCGCAAGGTGAAGCTCTTCATTTCCCCCTCACCCATTCCCTCTCCCACGCTTTCTTTCGCCGTTTGGCGCTGGCGTCTCCCGACTCCGCCAGCCAGCACCGCTCTTCGCCCGCCGCTCTCATCGCCATCGTCCCACTTCCCAGCCACTCACCCCGCCCGTTCCACTGGCAAACCGAGCCCACTCGCCAGCACCTCCCTTCGCTCTCACTGCCAAGCCTGGCCCACTCGACAACCCCTCTCCTCGCCCCACCGCCAAATGGCCCACCTTGACCTCACAATCTCGCCGGGCCGCATGTCGACCTTTTAGGCGGTTTTCATTCGCGCTGGGCGGCCGGTTCCTTCAGCACAGACGCAAGTGCGTTGCGGGCCGAAAGTGTTTCCCTGTGCAGCCCAGTGCAATAGTGCCGTTTTCGAATTTGTTTTCGGATTTTAATTTAACTAAAATCCGAAAATTAGTCTAAAAATCCCAGAAAATCCACAAAAATCCCAAAAATCCAAAAATAGCCAAAAATATATTTTCTTGACCTATTCAAGCCACTGAGTCCAAAAATAATCTCCGTTTCGCCATATCAAGTTCAGAAAATTCCAAAAATGTCCCTGCGCTCCGTTCCGGCCATTTTCTTCTCGGTTTTCTTTTCCGTTTTCGTTCTTTGAATTGTTTGTACTCGTTTATTTATTGAAGTTGCTTTTCTCGCGCTAGATCCGACGTTGGAGCAATTTTCGGAGCAACCCTCGAGCAGAGTCAGACAGACGAGGAGCAGGCGCAGAGTCGTTAGGACCGCCATGTCACGCCGATCTTCCACTAGGCGAACCTTTGACCACGCAAGGCAAGCCACATTCCTTGAACATATTGAATCCCATTTTCCGTATATTTACTGTATATCTAGAAGTAGCTAATTGCACATGCTTGTATATAGAGTAGCACTTTAGAAAGAATTAATTTAGAATGACTTGATTAGCTAGAACCCATCTCTTTGATTAAAGCCATGTTGATTTCGCCATAATCATTTGTCAACACTAGATTATCATGAAATGAACCACGTAGGGTAGTTCAAACTATAATACCTACTTTTGTTTAATTACTCAAAAACCCCGAATATCGATTTGGGGCTTATTTCAAAACTGAGGACCGGGCCCGGGGTGGTATGTGATGGGTACGAAGGGCCGTACCGGTGTTGTTTGGGTTGTGGGCCGGTCTTCAGCGTATAAGGATCAACCCCCTTGAGCAAAGTAAATAACTTAGTCCTCTCTCAACCACAAGTTGGGCTGGTCAGCTCTGTTGACCTGATCCAACGTAGCCCGGTATATTGTTTTTCCCCTTTGAATGACTACAGGTTGTATTGCGTGGGTTTGGGGCGTGGAACGGAATGGCGCGGCCATGGCCGGTTCTCACAACGGTGGGTGTCTCCTCGGTTACCCAGCCCGTGCCGCCCGCTTGGCCCGTGGGCAGCTGGGGACCGGGGAACAAAGGCTTAAACTCACCGGAAGTAGGAACTCATGTGGGGGAAAATCAATGAAAGGTTATGTTCATCTCGGTCGGGCCGCATGCATAAAAGTTGCATGTTAATCGCGTGGCATTAATGACCGTAGATATCTTGTGGGTAAAGTTGAGTAGCTCTGCAGAGTGAACAAAATGGTATTCGAATACGCCGTGCTTCCGGTTAATGAAGCTGGGTTAACTTCGGGTGATGACCGGTAACTGAGCTTAAGTAGTTTTAAAATAAACTTGCTTAACGTAACCTGGATTTTATTAATAACTCTGTGGTTGGCGTCATATCGATGATGCGGAATGTGCTATATTGGTTTGTGTTTCAAATGTAATGTATGTTAAGATAAGGTTTAGCTCATGCATCCACTAAATGGTTAAACTAGAGCCAATCACTTGAAATCCTGTGCATGTAATATTCAGAATATTCCCGTGTGGTTTGTTGAGTACGG
Source organism: Guadua angustifolia (assembly GCA_036346375.1). Lineage (NCBI taxonomy): Eukaryota > Viridiplantae > Streptophyta > Magnoliopsida > Poales > Poaceae > Guadua > Guadua angustifolia. The sequence continues at coordinate 12,822,172 of CM070512.1, read as the reverse complement.
TTGTGTACTCACCCTTGCTTCCCAATCCCCCTCATAGACTTTCAAGAAGATGGCTATGTGGAGGTCCCCGATAACGGCGTGGTTCGAAGGCCTTGATCTTTTGCTCAGGCTTTCCTGTGGTTCTTTTATCTTGAATAGCGCTAGCCGCGATGTTGTAAAAACTCTGGCCGCTAGGCCCTTTTATTTATCTATCAAATGTTGGGATTTGCTTTATGTCAGGCAATGTATTACTTGGTTACCTACAGCTGAATGCCTGGGAAGCTGTGAAGGTATTTATACGCACCCCCTGAAAAGGGCGGTCCGTCACAGATAGCAATCCAGAGATCGGATGGCCGGACCAGTATGGGTCGTCCTCTTGCTCGTACGGCTTAATGGCGCATCTCCTGATCTCCGGAGTCCAAGGAAGCACGCGCCAAGGAGGAGCAAACTTTCTACTCCGACTGCAACGCCTACTAGAATCCCCTTCTGGAAAGTCTTCTTTGGAAACTCGCCGCCGGGAATTGGTACACGAGGAGGAGCAGGCCCGGTCGCTGGAAAAGCGTAGGAGAGCCCAAGATCCAGCAGCGAGTCGTCTACTTCGTTGAGGACGTGAGAAATCTGAGCCTTGACCAGTTGACCTGGTGCCCAGCACCAGCAACCAAGCACTGTGCGGAAGCCAAAAGAACAGCGGCAGGAGACAGAAGGTGTAGAGGTGGCACTGCATCCTTCTTCCAAAGGATTGGATTAAGGTAGTTTAATTTGGATTTGCTGCGCAGTGGAATTATAATAAGAAGGGTCTTTTTAGAGGTATAATAAGATGGATCGATCTTGCTCATAACGTTAACTCGTGGTGGGAAACTTCAGCTTTATAGCCGCGTTCTTTGGAATTATAATAAGAAGGATCTTTTTAGAGGTGTAATAAGATGGATCGATCTTGCTCATAACGTTAACTCGTGTGTGGGAAACTTCGGCTTTATCGCCGCGTTCTTTGGAATTATAATAAGAAGGATCATTTTAGAGGTGTAGGGCATGTTTGGATCCATTAGCACTAATAGTTAGCTAGCTAATAGCTAATTGTTGGCAAACTATTAGCTGGCTAATTATTAGTTAGGGCTGTTTGGAGGTACTAGCTAATAGGTGGTTAAAAATTTAGTTATTGGTGGAAATGTCCATTGTATCTTTGCATTAATAGCTGTTTGCACAGGGCCGAGGGCACATTAATCATTTCACCATCTATTAGCAGGGGAGAATCAGCTAATGAGATAACTATTAGCTGGATTAGCAGCTAACTGTTAGCTGGGTTATTAGCTAGCCTGTTTGGATCCACTTTAGCTAATTTTAGCAGCTAACTATTAGTGCTAATGGATCCAAACATGCTCTAAAATGGATCGATCTTGCACATAACGTTAACTCGTGGTGGGCAACTTCAACTTTATCGCCACGTGTTTACTGGCCAATAGAGGTGGGCATTCGGTTAATTCAGTTTTTGAAAACTGTTAACCGAACCAAACCGAATAAATTTAAAAACCGAACTGAATTAACAAAAAAAATTTGGTTTGGTTTTTTCGGTTCACCGCACTCTAAGCCCCAGATTTGCTATTGCCTACTTCTAGCTCATGTCGCGCCCATGCCTGATGCCGCCACGGACCCTGCCTCGGATCATCGGGATGGAGCCGTGCATGAATCGAAGCAGCCCGCCCTTGACGGGTGCCGCCGGGATGGTTGACAGCAGCTACTTGCTATTGGCGCCGGACTTCAGGAGTGTAACATCCCAAATTTTTGGCTTTCTATTTACTGAATGTTATTTTATTGCATTTTATAACTTTTGTGAAATTTCTGGATTTATTCGGATTTTCTGGAAGTTATTGGAATTCTTGTGGATTAAAGAATAGTACTTCCTGTCAAAGATTAATTATAAGTATATAAAGTTAAAATAAAGTTTTGTCAGAAATAATCTATGTAAGTTCAGAACAAATATTTTTATTATTTTAAATAAATTAATTTATTTTCTCGAATTAATTAAATTGAGAAAACCTTGGAAGCGTATGGTCGGCGCTGTGTGGCCGTCAAGCCCTTGTCGAATTATTCTTGGGAAAGACTAGATCGTGTCCCTCGGTTTTTGGAAAGGGCGGATTGGAGCGTATCGATTCGGATCCAACTGAGGCCGCTCGTTGTTGATCGATCGGTTTCCATCTACTGTTCTCGATTCGGTTTCCAAATCGCTGCATCGCCGTTCCCGCCACGGACTGCTTTGTTTCCGTCCTTGCATGCCTGTAGAGGCTATAAAAGCCCGTCCGTACCCGAGGACTCTTCATCCAGAACGTGTCCATCGGTGCGAGCCTTCTCGTCGAATCATAGCACGTCGCCAGGAATCGAGCGAAGAAAAAAAGTCGCGGGCGTGTGGACGATCGAAGAAGCGCAGGCGTCGTTGGAAAAAGCATCGAGGAGTCCACGCGCCGTCGCCGGAATTCTCGAGGAAAAACTCGCCGAGTTCAGCCGTCGAACGTTCATCGCCGCTCGGGAATTTTACTAGCCGCCGGATCATCCACAGACGAACACGATTGCGCCACGCCACACGGGTGAACAGGTAACCGCACGGTAAGATTTCCATCGTTAGATCTAGATCGTAGGGTTCCGATGTCGCCACGTTATTTAAATGAGTAGGAAGTAAACTTGGTTGCATTAGCCGTCGATTACAAGATCAACGATCCATATTCGGCCACGTAAGCGTCCGTACATTTGACCGGGGAAATTCGGATTTTTCTATATAAGAATAATTCAACAAATTCGGGATTTATAAATTAGGGTTTATTTTCAGGAATTTCCAAACTTCAAAACTTTATAACTTTTGCATACGAACTCCGTTTGAGGTGATTCAAATTCCTAAAAATTTGTAAAAATGAGATCTTTCTAATGGTGTCTTTTATTTGAATTTTTTGAATTTGTTTGCTCTTTGGTTTTGGTTTTATTTGCTTTTCTCTCTCGATTCGCGTGAGACGTTGAATTGTGCGAGGCTTCGAAGGGATTTCACAGCTCAAGAATTATTTCCGCACGAGAAGGAGCTTAACGAAGGCAAGTTGTGCTTTGATCATGTTGCACCCATAAATTAGATTGCATGCTATTTTGGTTTACCTTATCACTTGTTATTTCATGAGTACAAATGATTTTGACCTAGATTGGGATTTAGATATTATACCCTCTTGAATTACACCCTACCTTGTTAAATTGTATGCCATGATCCACTTGTCACCCTAGGTTGGTTAATTATAGTTGGTTAATAGAAAATCAACAGGATGGTTAGAACGGAATAGAATTGCTTAGCCATGCCACGTCATCACATGCTCATGGAATATTGCTTAATAATCTTGACTAATAGAATATGGAACAATGATGATAACTTGTGGGCCATGTGTGGTCGCACAAAGAGATTGAGTTGTTGTGACAATGAGTCACGCATAACAATGTTGATTTGTGAAGAGCACGTGGTGCTTGGTAACCAACCGGGAGGGTAATCACTTTAGATTGAAGCAAGTGGAAGGGGCGGTGTGCGGGTGGGCTCAAGTGGGTGCCGAGGGTATGTGTATGTCTTGCTTTAATCAATCCTAAGGACTTAACCTTGCGAGCCTTTGACTGAGTCAAACTTGCGTACCACATCGTCATATGGGGCAACCTAGTGACTAATTTGCAAATGCTTAACTTAAGTGCTATCTTGGTGGTGTGAGTCCGGGTGCACGGGAAACTCACATGGCGCAAGAGGGGGCCTGTTGTGGCGGCGTAGTCTTCAAAGTTGAAACCTTAGCGGGTAGCATCGGGTTAAGAGGATGCATTGTAAAGGCTTTGTTATAATCGTTACTGTGTGGTGCATGGTTATATCGTGTGGGTAAAGTGCATAACCTCTGCAGAGTGTACAATCTATTCGGATAGCCGTGCTCACGTATTGAGCAATGCTCGGAATTACAAATCAAGGGGTAGTTAATTAAAACTTGTCAATCGGATGGGATGGCGGGATGCCATGTGAATGATGGAACTTGACTTAGGATGAACACTTGAGTTTATTTGAGAATCATTGAATCTATTTACTTGTTATTATTTGTTTTACTGTCTTTTCAATCTATGTACTGTATTTGATCTTAAATGCTGCTTTACTGCGAGAGATTTCAGAACTTGCCATCTTTAAAATTCGTTTTTTCGGTTTTTGACACCCTGGCCCACTATCATAGACTCAGATGGACCCACATGTCATACACAGGACCTGAAAGGCACACGAATTGGGTGTCATTTTCTGAAATTTCACGCTTTACTGCTTATAAGCCACTTAGCCATTCCTTTGGAATAAGCCTGCATATAGTTATAATAGAATTGCATTCATGCACAACTTGTTGAGTACGTGTTGGTGTACTCACCCTTGCTTACAAACCAACAACAAGGAGGAGTCATCGCTTTGTGCTTGAGGAGGACTTTCGTGGACGCGAGTCACTAGGCCAAGCCTTGTCGATCGCTTTGTGGTGTCTTGATGAGTCACTACGTCTTCTACTTAATTTTCCGCTGCATTTGTCTTATTTTATCTTAGTCTTGCCCTATGAGGCCGAATAAATGTAAGTGATCATAAGATCATACACTAGTTATATTAAATAAATGAAGTCTTATTGTTATTATCGTTGTGTATGATATGATGCTACCGATGTTAAGCCGTGTGCACTAGCGTTGATCCCGGAATAGTGCGGCATACACGGTGGATCCGAATTGGTGAATTCGGGTCACTACAAGGAGGAGCTTGATAAAGGCAATGGTGGCGACCAGTAGCGCCGCGCCGGCGATAAGCTTCTTCTGGTTGTCCGCGAGATCCATCGTGTCCTTATCCATGTCAATTGCCATTTCCATCGATTAGATCACAGTGCAATCAAGTTGATAGCTTGAATCAAAAGGAAATGGAAGTTGCAAGCATCGTTTCTATCGAAGATAGAACAATAATAAAATTCTGCATCAAAAGCCCCAATCCCAACACTTCAGCCCCAGAAACAAACCTCAAGAAGTGAAAAAATAATACATCAATGGAGAGAATTTGCAGATCATAGAACTAGCGAGATTTCCTAGTCTTTTTCGTCGGGATGGAGCAGTGGGGGCAGTGTGGAGTGGAGGAGAGGGCCAAATGAGGGAAGCCTCGCGTGGGGAGAGCCAAAGAGAGAGAAAGGCGGCAGGGCGAGGGGGTGCCGAGCGTGGCCACGTGAGAAGGAGATGAGGGAGGGAGAGGAGAGGGGTGGGACGTTGGGACAGCGGGAGAGAGCTGCCGACAGCGGTAAGGGAGGCGAGGCGAGGGGTGCAGGGAGAGGGAGGCAAAGTCGCGTGGGGACGGACGACGGTGAATCGGTACGGCCCGTGTGAGGAAAATGGGGAAAAGTTCAATGCGGCCTGTGCGTGTGCAAGGAAACTGGATTTTGTTCGGTTTTATCGGTTGTTGGGTTTTTAGGATTCAAAAACCGAACCGACTACCAAAAACCAAATAGAATCGAAATACAAACCGAATCGAAAACCGAAAATCAAAAAAACCTATTTTTTTAGTTAATTCGGTTCGGTTCGGTTTTTCGGTTTCAGTTAAAAAATGGCCACCCCTACTGGCCAATCGTCGAACCGGTCATAAAGGAGATATTTTCAGTGCCTAGATCTGTGTTGACCTTAGAATTTTTCAAAACTAGCGGACTTACTCGTGCAACTGCACGTCTAGATACTATGATATAATTGTCTTTGATATACAACTCTACTTCCAATTATTGCAATTGTATTTGTTATATAACTCTATTTATATATGTGATGCGGATGGAACAAGGTGTGCCCAGCTGGAAGAGCACTGGGAGACATGGGCCAAGCCAACTTTATGCCCATACATGGCCCATGTACCCCCCTTGTCTCCTTACATATATACCATCAAAGAAAAAAGAAAAAAACCTTCCATATATGCCATCAATAAGAAAAGAAAAGAAGCAAGAAAGAAGGAAGCACAAGAAGAAGCAGGGAGAAAATTCAGCTATCTTCGAAACAAAGGAAGAGATGTCTATAGCATGGAAGCATGAGTATTTCACATGGAAACTTCTCACTGTTCATAGTATTGTATAATGGAGGGAGTATACATATATGAGGAGGCATGAATAGTATTAGATATAAATAGTACTCAGATATCAACAGTGATTCGAACATGAACAGTACATGTGAATGGTAGCCAGTGAGAGGTTCCCATGTAAAGTACCCATGTTTCCATGCTATGGAGATCTCTTCCTTTGTTTCGAAGATGGTTGAATTTTCTCCTTCTTCTACTTCCTTCTTTCTTCTTTCCTTTTTCCTTTCTTTGTCGATGACATACATGGAAGGTTTTTTTTCCTTTCTTCTTTGATTGTATATATGGAAGGAGACGGAGGGGAGGGCACATGGGCCATGTATGGGATGCATGGGCCATATAGAGTTGGCTTGGCCCATGCCTCCGAATGCTCCTTCCGCTAGATACACCATACTCCAACACTATATATGAGCATATCCGCATCAATATGATTAATCTACACCATTATAATCTGGCCCCACTAAAATAAGTGGTGGAGATCCTTCTATTTTTCTTTTAATTAATGTAAGAATTTCTAGATTTATGATTATTGTGGGATTTTCTTGTCTTTAAAACGAAAAAAGTGTCTTAATATCACCGGTTGTTTATATATGTGTATATATAATATAAAGATCAACTATCAATAAAGAAAAAAAGTTTGCCTTCCCATATTCAATATATTCTTTGTGATTATTCTATTTATTCGATCCATACAGTATAATTGATCCATAGCAGTCGTCGTATTATTCATAGATTTTCTTTCTTCAAGTTTGTTGCGCTCGCAATATAAAAGTAAAACTGTAACTTTGGAACACCAGCATCATATATTGCACATCCTAAGAAGGCCCGTGGTTTGGTCTTCGTGGTTTGAATGATTTGTCAGCCCCTTTTATTTTTTTTTTCAAATGTAGCTCCCTTTCAAACGAAATTATAAATATAGTTTCGTCCCAACCGCAGAACGTGCCTCCCTCGCTCCCCTACCTCAAGAGGAGATCTCCCGTACTCGCCTGCTGCGGCAAGGTTTCCTACCGCCTTCCCCTGCCATGGCAAGCATGCGCAAGAGGAGACCTACTGCGGCAAGCATGCGCGGGAGGAGATCTCTGCTCCTCCCGCGGAGGTATGTTCTGCGGTTGAATAGGACTATATTTACAATTTCATTCAAAAAAGCCATATTTGCAACAAAAAAATGAAATAAAGGTGGCTAAAAATGTGATCTCTTTCATCTTTTGTCTTCGTTACATGTGAGGTGCTCTCTTGCCATGTTTGATTTGGTATTGAAGTTGTTAGTGTACCAATGTGAGTACCATGTGTGAATAAGAACTTGCACGACGAAATACACAAACCATGCCCGCACAAAAACAAAAATTTTAATCTATTTTTTTTTTGTTGAGAAAACCAAAATTACGGCCAGAATTCCCGAAATCTCAACGAGATTTGCTGAAATATTGGTGAAATTGCAACAAACGAAAAATAGCCTAAACGATGTCAAAAAAATAATTTTTTTAAGGTTCCTAACACATCGGTAATATTATCATAAAAATTTTAGATGATTGTAAAGTATGAGGAATTTTAAAAAATTTAAATATTGCTATTGTCCTAGTAAAACGCTGATCAGCAAGTTTGAACCGAATGAAAAATGGAACAAACCACGCTACAAAATTTTAAAATTTTTTGTGCATGGTTATGATGCATCATTATTGTTTTCATAAAATTTTCAAATAATGATCAAGTTTCATGAATTTTCAAAAATTTGAAATGTGCTATTGTCCTGATAAAAGCCTTATTGGTAAACTTCAACTAAATGAAAAATAGTTAAAACCACATTAGAAAATTTTAAAATTTTTTTGGATAGTCATAATATATTATTAATGTTTTTATAAAATTTTCATATGATGATCAAGCTTAAAGAAGTTTTAAAAATTTTGATAGTGCTACATCCTCGTAAAAGCCTGATGATCAATATACAGATTTGCTTTAGTAATCAAAAAAGGTTTAGAATTTTTAAAAATTTTACATAAGGGTTCTAAGGAAATTTTTAAGATCTAATAAAAAAATTTGAATCATGATCACACTCCAGTGAATTTATAAAATTCTTACAAGGGCACTCTACTATTTATTTTCTTTCTATTTTTGATTTTTAAAATATAACAAATGAAGTTCAATGTTTATATAGATTTGATAGAGCAAACAAAAAGTTAAATTTTTTAAGATTTTAGATAATTTTACTGATGCAATTATTAAGCTCTCATAAATTGGATTATGATCAAACTTGAGAAAATTTATAAAATTCTGAGAAGCTTACTGTCTGAATTATGTTCATTCTGTTTTTAATTTTTTAAAGATAGAAAATGAAGTTCAATTATTTTGAAATTTTTATGTGTGATCTTACACTACTAAAGATAGTACCATAAAAATCTAGCAGTATTTGTGTCGAAATTTTAAAACGTCTAAAAAATCGGTTTTTCAATATATTTTCATGGAAGATAACTTTCTTAAGGGTTATTGGACAAAATCTTGTCAACTACGGCTATAAAAAGTCAAAAACCAGTCAAAAAAATCTAAGATTTTAGTGAGATTTGGCGAAAACTTGCTAAATTTTCTGAGATTACTATAGCAATTTAATTTTTTTCAAATTTTTTTACCCGGGCGGGATTTTGAATCCCATTGCTGACCAGAATACAAAATCTCGGCCGAGATTTTCGAGATATCGGTGGTTTTTTGAACCTTGGTGATGTGTAGCGTGCCTGAGTTAACACTCACGTTTTCATCGCACACACGTATTTTAAGATCGTATTGAGAATGTGAGAATCAAATTATTTCATACTAGATTCTTGCGTTCTAAAAATATGTACAATGGTATAATATCAGCTATCTATATGATGACGTTTATCCATGTCAAATTTTTTAATACCTTTTTAATATAGGTAGATTAGTGCACACAATTTTTTGGGGGAAATACTCTAGTTGTAGGCCTAAGTAAAATTTTGTTTTTATCCAAATCTTTTATCTCAAACTCTATCATAATGTAAGAACTTGCTTCCTTTATATCATTCATGGTTTCGATGATATTTAGATCATTGACATAGACTGAGATAATACAAAATCTATTTTGGGATTTCTTTACGAATACACACGGGCGATCATCATTATTGGAGTTACTTTTCTCTAGGAGAAACTCACTAAGTCAGTTGTATCATATTCTCTTCGATAGTTTTAATCCGTATAGCAACCTTTGCAGTTTGATACTATACATGTTGCAATTAGTTTTATTAGGATCTAGAATTTTGACTCATTTAGGAACTCTTATATAAATATCTATATCCAGTAACTCATATAAATATATGGTCACTATATGCATCAATGACATTGTTAAGTTTATATTAGTTGTCATTGATATCAAATATCGAAACGTTGTCACACTCATTATAGGATAGTAAGATCCATCGTAATTGGTGCCGGGTCTCTACGTAAACCCTCGTGCTACAAGCCTCGCTTTGTATCTCACCACCTAGTTATTCTTATTTCTTGTTGAGATGAAAACCTATTTGGATCCTATAAGGAACATTTTATGAGCTGTTCGTATAATATGACCAAATACTTTTCTTTTGTTAAGCGAGTGTAATTTTCTCTCAATTGCTTGTTTCCATTTGATCCAATATGAACGCTTCAAGCACTCTATCATGGAGTTTGTTTCTATATTCTGATCAAGAGTTTTAGCAAATTTTAAGGCAAAATACATATCGATAATTGTAGTCTTTCTTTTATACAACTCTTTAAATACACACAATTTGTGAATATTTCTTCGTTATTTCTTCGAGCTCCTCTTGATTTTTCACAATGACGAAGTCTAGAGTTTCAATCTCCCAACATCAGATTATGCACGCAAATATACATTGGGTTACCATCTTCAAGATGTCCCACTTCAGATATTTTCTCAATATCAGATTGGGATTCTTCCACTTGTCTTGAGGAGTGTTTTGACTTTTTCAGTTCTTTGTTTCTCTGGATGTTTCCGCGGAATTGAGTCTTGTGTGCCCAGAGGTCTCCCCCTCTTTTTTCTCATAATGGGTAAGAGTGGATTCAATATCCTTCGAAGGTATTTTCATTCTTTGCGATGCGTTTACAACAAGTATATAAGATTTTGTCACTTCGTTATGATCAGTGAAGGCATCTGGCAGGTTATTAGCTATTTGTTGCAGATTTATTATCCTTCAACTTCAAGTTAGGATTCTTCAGTATGCGGGTCTAAGGACTGAATACCTGTAACATTCTAATATATTTTCTATCATTCTTTAGTGTAGTAATTTTCTCCCCTAATACCAAAAAATTATCCTCATCAAAGATATAATGAGCTTATCGAGCTGTATACAGAACCCCTATCATAGCCTATAGGTATTTAATAATTGATGGAGATTCATAATCTACGTAGATTCCCAATTTCCAGTGAGGGCCCATCGATGTACGTAGTGATGGTGAAATTGGCACGTATACAGCACAATCAAATTTTAGCATATGAGAAATCACACTTTCTTTCCTATGTACTATCTGCAAGGGGGAAATATCATGGTATACAGTTGGTCTGAGTTGAATTAATATGGCAGCGTGCAACACTACGTGGCCCCAACAACTGGTGGATAGCCTATGAGTGTCATAGTAATAAGTTTTATTCTTTTATTCAATGACTCTGCAAGGTTTGTGTGTGTATATGAGGTACTAAATGCCCTACATTTATGCCAAGAGCCATAAAATAATCATTGAATGTCTTTGAAGTAAACTCAATAGTATTGTCCATTCGAATAGACTTATTCATTTCATTCAAAAAATATGCTCTTAATTTAATAATTTGACCAATTAATTTAGAAAAAATTGGTTTGAAGTAGATAAGAGACATACATATGACCATATAGTAGAGGCATCTATTAGTATCATAAAGTATCTAAAGCGGCCTAACGAGGGTGGATAGATCTACAGATATCACATTAAATTCTCTCTAGAAAATTTGGTGACTCTTCCCTAACTTTCAGATAAGTACAAGCAGAACATAAGAAATCTTTGGGTCAAGGGAAGTATGTAGCTTTTATGTTATGGCTAGTAGAATTGTTAATATTTTTTCATCATATTCAATCCAGGATGACCCAGTCGATCATGCCATATCTTAAAAAATTTTGGGGTTTTAAGTATTGTTTTCATTGCAATAGAAACTTCAGGTTTTATATATGTATAGTATAATCCTGATAAGAAGAAAGGAAGTTTTTCAACCACAAGTTTATTGCACCTGTTAAACTTAGTAAGAAAGGAAGTTTTTCAACCACAAGTTTATTGCACCCGTTAAACTTAGTAATAAGTAGGTATTCTATATCATCCTCATTTTCTGTCCCCATGCGGAAACCATTTAAATGAATGTCTTTAAAATTTAATAGAGTACGACTGAACTCAATATACAAGAGAGCATCATCTATTATTATACGAGCATCCACAGGGAAAACTATGATGGCTCTTCCAGTGCTGACAATGAGGATATCACTTCCAGTGATGGTAATAATATTTTTAGTTTTCTTAGTCTAAGTTTGAAATATTTAGTTTCCTAAGAATTGAATTTGTGGTGCAACTGTCTACAAGATAGATTTTCTCATCTACCATTGGATTATGTATTTGTTTTAAATTAAAAATATGATTTAGATATCAAACAATTGCTGCACTAGGAACATATTGTAAAATATTGAACAAACATAAGACAATAAATGAATGAATCAAATATCCTAGGAAATAACAATATATTCAACTTTAAATGATAATTGCACAACAAGAGCATAGACCAATGTTCATTCAAGAACTAAGACTAAACTGATAAAGATACTCTTAAAGAGACTCATAAGAAAATATGGCATCGATTAGCAAAAGAATGTGTATTTAGGAGACTATTGTAGGCCTCCATATAAACCATGGGTGTCCTTCTAGAACTCCTTGAGCTCAGCTCCATGAAGATCATCTTGATCCATAGAAGTGTTAGTGTTCCTCCTTCATGGTTGTGCATGGTAAGCAGCCTTGTTGGCTGATTCTTGCTTCTGAAACTTCCCTTGCCCTTTATCTTTACCTCTTCCTTGTTACTTGCCTTTGACTTTCTGCACTCCAATCTTCTTCCATCCCCTCTTGTTGGCTTTGACCCTTTTCGTGGCTATGGCTATTACCAGTCTATTAAGTATTTGCATATGCTTCAAGCATTGCTTATGTCCCATTAGGAATAATATAATGATTCTTCATAGGAGTTCATCGTATTTCTCTGCTTCTAAAAAAGTGCAGATAAGCTCAAAGTACTTCTATTATTTAGCATGACGATATTGTTGCTGTAGTGTCCTCATGTTGGGGTGGAAGGTACGCAATGTCTTGTCTATCATTTTAGTATCAGTAACTTGATGGTTACAGAATCTCATTTTGGCGACAAGCTTGTGCATGACCGAGCTGTATGCTGCCATGTTTTTAAAATCCTAGAAGCGTAGTAGTGTCCACTTGCGTTGTGCTTCTGATAGCAAAGCGGATCTTCGCTAGTTGCAGCGTTCATTTAGGGAATTCAAAGTGCTAATAGGCTCTTCTCTATCAAATAGTCAACCTTCAATTCTACATGAAGATAGTGTAGTATCCCGGAATTTATTTGATCTGTTTCTAGGCTTTTGGTTGTCGGTGTTGGCTCTTGTGGGAGAGAAATTTCTTTTAGTCACTTCCCTAGCCCCATCTGGCCCCACAAAAGCCTCAGTCGATTGGCTTTTTCTTTCCCAGTTGAGGGGCTTGTGGCGCCTCTTCCTTTTTTTATGGCTTGGAGCCCTTGGAATCTCCTCCCAGTCGTGTGGCTTGTTCGGCTAGGGTGAAACAGTACGAAACAGACGGTAAATATTCGTTCGTTTCGTTTTCATATTTTATACCGAACTTGATAACTAAATCGAAACCTCAAAACGGAAACGGAAGCGGGTAGTGACGGAAACGGATGCGAAACGAACGGCAACGGATCTTTAAAACAAAGCGGAAAATTCCACAAAGACGTACAATATCTCGAATTTGATGGTTGAGCATGCAATAGATCGCTCCCATTTTATTAAAAGGGAGAAAACAATAGCTTACAAGATGGTTTTGGGTACTGTATGGATGTGAGGTGCATTAATGACCATTAACAAATTTCACAATGGTAACATGTGAATATTGACACTTCTATATTGTCGATACAACCCCTTATGTAAATGCTTATATAGGACCTTATTTGATTGAAATGAATTCACCTTTATGATCACACGAAACATAGAAACGGTTTGGATCACACAAAAGACAGTCATATATATATGAAAAAGCACTCAAGAAATTTAGTAACCATCACCCATTCACAAATAACTGAATACGCATATAATTCATTTTCTTCCATACATACGAAATGGGTTCACAAGAACCAAATTTCCAAATTCTTATCTCCAATCTGCTCTACCATGGAAGGAAAATGGTGGATGCAAATGAACAAAGGCATTGGCATTTCGCTAGCTTAGACCATATAGCTTGAAACGCTCAAAACCACTTACAGCTTAGACTCGCAACCTCGAAGCTCAAGATATCGATCACTTGAAAGATGAAGAGAAAGTAGAACTCGCAAAGAACTCGATGTACAACACATCGAAGACCAATGAGCTTCTTATTTATCCATCGAGCCAAGATTATTTTTTTCGCTTCATGTGCTTCTTAATTTCTTGTAACGTAAAACATTTCAATTAGTGTTGCTCTTCATTCTCAGATAGATTTCGAGTGTGATTTACATCCATAGTATTTGGCCGTTTCCATATGTTTATTTTTAGCCATGTATACTAGTTGATGCTTGACGATCCATTGTGCGAGCAAATTGATGATAAAAGAGTGAATTTGTGTGTCGGATTGCAAAGACGATGGAAAATAAGTCGTAGCAAATTAGCAAGTAAAGACTGGAAAATAAGTAATCACAATCACAATCACGTAACGACCATTCATTCATCTAGCTTTTAAACAATCTTTAAAAGTCATAGCAAATTAGCAAGTAAAGACTAGAAAATAAGTAATCTCGAAGAAGCCAAGATGCAACTCATAAGGCAACCGCAAGCTAATGCCATTTAAAATTCCTTGGTTACGAGCGGTGGACTTGATCCGATTCGTTGAGGACTTCGATCCGAGCATGCTTTTGAGGGCGACGACTCACAGAGAGGGGCACGGGCGGCGCGATGGGCGCTGTCGGCCAGCGCCAGTGGATGAGGGGCGGACCGTCGGGGACGCGTGGGCTTCGCCGTTCAGGGCTACGGCGGGCGACTTGTGGAGGCGGCTGACAGTGGGGTCGCCACGATCGAGTGCGATGGACGAGGTGGGGTCGCCGTCGGTCGGGACTCGGTGGTGGGAGCGGACTCGGAGGTGGGAGCTTGGAGCCTTGACCGGCGGCTAGGGTTCAAGTTCGATAGTAGCCGTGGTGGGATGTTTCGCTGGGTGGCGGCCTGGCGCGCACATGGATGTTCGAAATTTCGTTAATCAGAATCGAATTTTCGCCTCGTTCGCTTCCGTCGAATCGCGCGCTGCTTCGCTTCCGCTTCCGGAAAAATTTCCGCTGCTTCCGCTTCCGACAATTTCGCTTCCGCTTCCAAAAATAGCTTCCGTTTCGTTTTCCCGGAACGGTCGAAAAGTTTCGTTCGTTTTCACTCCTAGTTCCAACCAATTTCCACTTGCTCTCCCACCAAAATGAATCGGCTGTCTTCTCCTGCCTTCTCCCTTGGCGATTTCTTCCAGGAGCCTCCTCCTCCTCTCTGGACAGCACCAAAGAAGCTCTTAGGGCGCCTCCTCCTCCATGGCAGCAAGAAGACCTCACTCTTCTCCTTGGCAGCTCATCTCCCCAACGAGTTCTTCCTCGTCCCTTGCTGTTTTGAAGCAAGAGGCCAAGGTAAAGTTTATGGATTCTTGTGTGGGAGGGTGTGGGACTGTTAGGAGTGTTGTTAGGATTGTTTTGCTGCTGATTTGCTTTGTTTGGTGATGGATTTGAGGAAGAACCCTAGAGCTATGCAGGTTGCTGTTTTCGTCCAGATTTTCATCCTCTGTTGGGGCTTTGATTCGAGGGTCTTAGGTGCGTTTTCTGGATTTAAAATTGCTTAGAAAGTTGTAGATAATCCTTTCCCCTTTAATTTGAGATCAAGAACACTTAATTCCATCCATCCATTTGAAAGTTATGGCTAGTTTAGTGCAGACTGCTCTGTGTTGGATTTCAGTGATAGATGTAATGTTCATCAGCTGTTTTGGGCTAGTTGCTGGCCGACTTAGACTTTGTGTTTGCCTAGATAAAGTTTGGTAATTTCCTGTAGATTAGTAAAATATATTCATTTGCTTGATTTGGATTCTAGAATCAAAAGTTATGTTGAATTGAAGTTGCTGTCCAGAACAGGAATTATGCAGAAAAGTTCAGAGATTGGACTGAACTTCAGAGTGTAGTTTGAGGACTTAAAATTCAGATTCTGAACTAATGGCTGTAGGGAAATCATAGGTTATCCTCTTATGGTCATGTAGAGCTCAAGAACATAATTTTTCATCTAGCCAATTGAAAGATATGCTATTTTGTAGTGCTTGCTGTCCAGAAATCTGTCTTTCTGGAAATTCAGAATTTGGGGTTGAAATTCAGAGTTTCGGGCTGTTTTGGGGAAGTGAGTAGAAGTGTTATTTGTTTTTGTTGTGAACTTTAATAACCTATGCAAATGAGTATGCAAATGCTATTTGCTTTCAGGTGAAGTAGTTTCAGGTGTGGCCTCTTCCTCACGCCACCCCCTTCCTCGCGGTTAAGGCAAGTGTATCAATAGTATGATTGCTAGGATGACGATTCCTTGCTAACCTTTATACCAATATTTATGTGAGTCATAATGGTAAGTGGTGAGTATGTTAAGGTTGAAGGAGAATTGTTAAATGATTATGATGTGCTACCCTGCTTTATTCTTGAATTTGATTAGACTAATAAGAATGGTAATTCAAGGATGAAAGAAGTGATTGATGCTTATGTAATTGGTAATGATTAAGTATAACCAATGAGCATGGTTAAGTTTATACAAAGAGTATGCTTATAATTACGAGGTTGCTTATGATGAGGCAACTGTCAGTGTGTATGTTTATGTTTTTGAAGATGATTAGGATGATGATAATGGATTCATATTGTAAATGATCTTTTGGTAATGTTGATTCATGACAAATGAATAATGAAAAACAAATGTTGCATCAATTGCATTCATAGCATGAGAATGGGCGAGGTCGGTGAGAAAGTCATAACTAGTCCGGCGAGGTCGGTGAGAAAGTTATGACTAATCCGGAGCGCCATTGAGTAAGACCTACCTCGTAGTCCCATACACGCGGATGTATGGTAGCGAGTCAGTAAGAGTAGGCACCCTCCACGGGATGGAAGGGAATGAGGGTGCACACTGACGGGTGTGTACTCGGCAATACCGGTATGAGCTCCAAAAAGATGCATTCATAAGCATGTGCATTGCACTGCATCGTTAATGATAAAGCTTTGTGTGTTAAATGAAAATGTGAGAAGTTGGGATGGAGTCATGGACTCATCCAAAGGGGTTCAATGAGGTATGTATGTGAGATACGCACGAGGTAAATATATTGATATACTTTGTTTTATGTATTGGTCGATTCATATGAGAGTTCTAATCTTGTTGTTGATTCGATCGTGTTAATTGGTTAATTATGTTGATTTGACGCACTTTGCTTTGAGTTTTCGAACTCACACTTGTTGTTTAAATGTTTTAGGTACTCGAGGACGCCTTGCTTGAAGGGACTTAGCTGCACTTCCACTCACGCCGCATGACATGTTAAAGGATTAGTTTGGTTAAATGGTTCACTTGATAACTAGTTGAGATCATTGTAATAATTGTGTCGTTAAAGATTAATGGTTGCTAGAGGTTAACTGCTAGAATGTCTTGATTAGATGCCTAGATGTTTATGATTGAAATTGTTATTGTCATCTCTTTCGAACTCACACTTGTTGTTTAAATGTTTTAGGTACTCTGAGGACGTCTTGCCGGGAAGGGACTTAGCTGCACTTCCACTCACGCGCATGACATGTTAAAGGATTAGTTTGGTTAAATGGTTCACTTGATAACTAGTTGAGATCATTGTAATAATTGTGTCGTTAAAGATTAATGGTTGCTAGAGGTTAACTGCTAGAATGTCTTGATTAGATGTCTAGATGTTTATGATTGAAATTGTTATTGTCATCTCTTTGCTCTTTGGGTGGATGTCCTTTTATTAGGGAAGGTCATGCCGAATTTTTGTTTTGTAGAAATTAGAGAGTCATTAGCTTCTTATGCCATGTGTGCTTTATTTGTTCTTAGATCAAGCTTTAATTGGTTAAGGTCTTGTTAGCAGTGGTGTGTGGTGTAGCATTCCGGGCATGTGAGTGCCAGGGTGTTACAGATAGTGTCTTAGAAAGTGTAAGGCGATACACTTGGCGCCTTCAGAAGCTGAGGGCATCGACTTGTGTTAGGTGATAGGACCTCTAAGAGATTGAGCTATCAAGTTGATCTTGGCATCCTTGCCAAGGTCAGATAATTGCTCTATCATTTAGGGCAAGCTTAGCAAATTTCCTTTTTGTTATGTCCAACATATCCTGCATTATATCCATGCAAAAATGAATTAATGCTGGTAAAATAAATATATTGCATGATCTCTTTTGAATCAATAAATATTGGTCTATATCTATTCGGTGGATAATTATCTAAAATTTACCAAAATTTTCTTAGCATTTTTATATTTTTTGTTAATTATAGGATATTTTTCAAAATTACCAAAGTAATAGAAAAATAAATTCATCATATATAAATATAGAATTATGCTAGGAAAAATAAACCTAGAGGTATGAAGCTTCCAATGTGTGTGCTATGTCTAAGGTTCAAACTTACAAAAGCCCATATACCGAAAATTCGGTTTCTATGGGTTATTATAAAATTTCTGAATTTATTAACTATTTTCGAGATTACTAGAAACTTTAGGGTTCAAATGTAAGGGTGCGTTTGGTTGGGTGTATGAGAATAAATGGGATAGGATGGTACAAGATGGATGGAATGATCTTGGATGAGATGGTATATGGAAGGTGTTAGGTTGTTTGAATGGAATGATATAAGATATTGTTTGGTTGCTTGGATGAAACGATACAGGATGGTACGAGATGATGTTTGGTTGAAGGGATGAGATTGGATTGAGAGATGGTGCAAGTGAACTATCCTGTCCTGGACCAATTGGTTCGGCCAAATTTCCCGTACGGGATGATGCAGCATCTTTTTAGAATATTCCAAGAATCTATACCATCTTATCCTATACCAAATGGTTCCGTTCAACCAACCAAACGCAAAGATAGAATCAAATTCTATACGGAGCGGTTCGGTTCACCCTCATACACCCAACCAAACGCACCCTAAATCACCATGATCGCAATATTAAATACAATTTAGCGAAATTTGAGGGGTTGTTACCCTTGAAAATTTAGGCCTTTGGATCGACTTGCCTGTGTACGCTCGCATGCGTGGGCCACTACGACCCATGGAGCCATCTCGACCCACATGTGGGCCGCCACGGCCCAAAACCGGTCGAGGGCTAGGTTGTTGCCGAGGGGGGACGCTGCTTCTTGCGGCGACGGTTTGGACGGCGCCCGTGGCTCCAACACGTGGTGGCGACACAACTCCGGCTTGGCAGGAGCGAGATCGCAGCGCCGGTTTGGCTCTTCGGGTGCAGCAGTGTGACGCAACTCCGGGCGACGGTGGCTTGGATCCGGCGGTGGGGCTCCGGGCGGCATGTACGCGCAGATCTAGGCCTCGGCAGCAACACGGTTCGAGTGGTAGTGCATCGGGGCAGTGGCGGCCAGCGACGGCGAGTCACGAAGTCAGGCCGCGACGAGCTTCAGGCGGCCAGCGCATGGTGAAATGTTTTTTTCTCAAACCTGTGAGCAGTAAACAAAAAAATCCTAATTACCGATTAGATTGATCTTGTCTGTAATTATCGGTTATGAACGACTAAACTAGGTAATTAGGGCAATTAATCTACAGGATTAAAGAAACTATTCAGATGAGATTAACTCACATGCTTTGAACTTCGGTATGGCTTACAATAGATTAATCGCTTGATGTTGGTCTAAATTCGATGCAGTGTAGATCGATGCATGCAGAAATTCTTGTTCAGCCTCGGAGAGCTTCACGGTGATAACGATAACGATTGGGTAGATCAATCACAAGTAAACAAAACAACATAAAAAGATATAGCATCTCTGTGGAAAAGTTTTTAAGATTCTGACTAGTTTTTCATGTCATGTGTTTCTATCTCTTGAACGAGAATGTTGCAGACTCTACCAATCAATAATATGAAATAAAAGTGAAACATGGGCGAATTCAGTCAATAGCTCATACTACATATGCAGAAGCAGGATTTATGTTCAAATCAACACACTGGTAGATAAATGGTAACATCTACTTGCAACATGCATCAATGCATAACACCTCTAACGCGCCTCGATTTTT
Organism: Guadua angustifolia; assembly: GCA_036346375.1. Classification (NCBI taxonomy): domain Eukaryota; kingdom Viridiplantae; phylum Streptophyta; class Magnoliopsida; order Poales; family Poaceae; genus Guadua; species Guadua angustifolia. The sequence goes on along the minus strand of CM070512.1, from coordinate 12,802,564 downwards.
TTCTTTGTGGCAGCCGGGACACTGAACGCCGACCCGCCGAGGGACCTGGACCTCCCCCTGAAGGAGCGGTTCTACCTGCAGCAGCTGCCGCCGGCCGCTGCGGTGAAGAGGGCCAAGGAGTCAGCACAGGACACCATCAACCTCAAGCCGCTCATCGACAAGAAGCAATGGCCGTACGTCAGGGACGACCTCCGCCTCAAGGCCTCCTACCTGCGCTAAGGCCTCAACACCGTCATCTCCTCCAAGCCCAAGGAGGAAAAGAACGGCCTCAAGGACCTCACCGGCAAGCTCTTCAACATATCATCGACGGGGTAACCATCGATAAACACCTTTCAAGGGCAGATAGTAGCTTCTCTTCAGAAATCACCAGTGCTAGACCTGAACATTTCACAAAGATTTCGGTAATGACAGGTATGAGCTTCTCTTTTTCACAGCTTGACCATGCAGCCAAGATCAAGAGCCCGACAGAAGCCGAGAAGTACTACGCAGAGACCAAATGTTCTCTACTATGTCCTCTCGAAGCTACGCTATAGGGATCCACATATTGGCCGTATATTTTCAGGCCTTTTATGTTTGTCCATAGACCATATGGAACCGGCAATGTACCTTGTCTGTTGATATTATATCAACAAGCACTCATGTATGCTTCCATCTTGAGTCCAAGAAGAAGTGATGATCAGAAAAAGAGGAAAAGCAAACACATCCCAGCAACATTACGTCAAAATTCGTCTAGATCAAATAGTGTAGTGTTACAAGCTTCCAACATAAGGAGGCGCATATGAGCACAATGGCGGTTAGCCCAACCAAACAATTCCTCCAAATCTTGAGATGCTACCAGCAGTAACTAATCAAGAATGTTGCCTGATCTAAAGTAAGCACGAAGCAAGAACTGTAACAAAGAATAGGAATGTAACAAAAATCGGCTATCAAATGTCATAACTCTAGCTAATTACTGTTTATCCTGTTAGCGTAAATTATTTTGACATTTCGGTTGAATGGACAGTTGTAGAAGATAGAAAATTCTAGAAGAAAATTATCTGAATCCTGACACTGGGGTATTTAATAATTGTACCAAAAATTCCGCCAAATTTGCAACTCCTTAAAACACCAAGATGTCAATGGATAGTAGACTTCGGCTAAGGATACACTGCTAATCCCAGAAAAAGGGGGGTAGGGGTGAAAACGGTCGGAAACGATCGGAAAACACTAAAACCATTTTTGTTTTATATTTTTCTCGTAAACGATATCGAATCGATAACTACGGAAACGAAACGGCATCGGTAATTCGAAAATATCGAAACGAAAATTCGATACAAAATATATATCGTAACGATCGAATCGAAAAAGAGACCCAGAACGTCGTAAGGACATGTACCACCAATTGACTTCAAAAATTCACACAAATAGTACATCCACATAGAAATTAGTAATTAATAAATATTCACAAATTTATGATGAACACACATCAAATTTTAGACTTGAATGACTACATTAGAGTTTTATTTTTATGATATTTAAAAATATCTATGATTGGTTAAATCATGAAAATAGGTGGAGATTGTAGCCCTCGTGATAAGCTTCAGATAGAGTCCAAAATCACCTAAATCGGAGTTCGGAGTAAAAAGTTATGGACGTTTTAGTGACCGAAGGAGTGTGATTTGTGGGTGGAATAATTCCGTAATTACCGACGGAATTTACCGATTTTTCCGGATATCAAGGAAACGGTCGGAACCGATCAAAACCGTTACCGTTATCGTTTCCGACAAAAATTACCGATTCGATTCGATTCGAAAACTACCGATATCGACACGTCCGGTTGAAAAATTTCGAAAACGGTTTTCGGAATTTCGGGAATTACCGATACCGTTTTCACCCCTAAAGGGGGGTAATTAACTTACAAGATGTTCTCCCCGCTTTATATGAAATGAAAATCTTTCATTATTTGGTCAAGGACAAAAATTATGTCAGTTCAAACACAACGTTGGACTACAAAAGGGCCCATGCATGCACACAGGGGGTCTGAAATCTAATGTTTAGATTATAAAAGCTGGTAAATAAATGCAACATATATTTGCTGTTTATGAAGAATCAGGTACTTATATCCAGGAACCCAAGACAACAAACCAAAGTGCACAAAAGTACATGATATTTAGCTGAAACAATCGTTGCGCAGACAAACTTTCGCCTCTATTTGATTTGACATCACAAAAGAAAGATTCCCCCAGATGACGTCCAAAATAATACTGCAGTCTGCAGTAACATGGAGAGGTTTTATATGGATCAACGTTGAATTAAAATTAAATTACATGAACACATCTTCGCATCCCTTTTCTAGCATATATTTCAAACTTTCGACGCTAACAAAGGGGAACTGTGCAGCATCAATTATCACCGATATTCCAAGAAAATCTTCAACATGTAACTACTAGCAAATTGAACAGATAAATAAATTTTCAACGAAATTCACAGAGATGATGATGATTCCAGAAAAACAAGTTATAGAATCGCATTTACCAATCATGACACGTGCAGGTCCACACTAAGATTTCTCCGCAAAATCAGACACCTCTTCATTTGTATCTGCGACTTCAGTTGTTTGGCCATCGTCAACATTACCTGCTTCTAGCTGGCTCTGCTTTGCTAAAGCCCTTCTTGCTTCCCTACGGAACTCTCTCTTGGTAGTTCGAACCTCCTCCAAACCCCGTTGGATCTTAGCCTCTTCCTCAGGAGGGAAGAATCCTACTTCCATTTGAGCTAGCTCTGAATACATCTTCTCAATCTTTGCCTTCCAGACTATCCCCATCTCAGTATCCATTTAGTTGTAAGGTGTCTTCAGGAGGTATTCATCTATCCCTCCAGCTTTGTCAATGCACCGGAGTGCATGAGTGGTTACCTTGACTCTAATGTGTCGATCATGAATATAGCTGAAAAGACGCTTCTCCTGAACATTTGGCTTCCATGTTCGCCTTGACCTAAACAAACAAAAGACTATATAATCAAAAGACTGCTGCATAATTACACATTCCCAATAGTAAGAAAATTATTGCTTTGTTAAAGAGATCTAAAGATGCAAGTATAAGGGCCTGTTTGTTTTAGCTTTTGATTCTGGATTCTGTCCCTAAAAGTAGAATAAAAAACAAACAGCCTGATTCTAGAATCCGATTCTCACAATCCAGCCCACCCATATCCACTTGAATCCACAATCCACTTCAAATGTGCTTTTGGATTCCAGCTTTTGAAGAATTAGTTTCTCTACAACCATAATCCAGAATCAGCTTTTAGAGAATCCAAAGGTAAAACAAACAGCCCTAACACTACTGCTTTGTTATAGATAGAGATGAAAGGATGCAAGCCTAGAGGTTACAGAAGTAATCACATATTGTTAACTAAGCAGCTTTGCACTATGTCTAGAGGTTATAGGTCATTGTCCCAAAGTAACGGGGTTCAGTGGTTGCATTCATGAACCAAATGAGTAGTGAGTACACGTCATGATTGAATAGGTAAACCCCATAAAACAGGTATATGCAAGCAATTATTGAATTAGCTCAAGAATAATTGCGAGTTATTATGATTATTCCCCTACTGCTTTCCTTCCAAAAAAAGGTGATTGGAATTGTTAACATATAATGTTTGCATCACAAATGACCAAATGAACCGTGAGGCCATGCTGCCTGTTTAAGATGGTGATGGCAAGGTCAGGAAGGATATAATGAGTTTTTTACAAGACTATGCAATTTGTCATTCACTCAATTCTTAATATGACTGGTAAATTATCATTTAAAAATCAAATAGCATGGTATTACATGGCTGAAAGACTGAAACAAGCAACATGCTAGCTGCCTCAACCACCTTATTGAGAATTCGCACTGTAAAGGATAGTACAAAGGGGCCCTTTTATTCTGTTTTGATGACCTAACGGTTTGCATGTGCCCCGTGGAGGGGTGGCTGAAATCAAATAGTCAAAGTCTAAGCATGCATCCATTCAAAATCCGCATGACAAGCATCGAATACAGTAGCCAAACAAGCTGAGAAACTCTAGTGTTTGCATAACGTGTCATGCAATATAATAAAAGTCAGTAATTTTTGCAGATACTCCATGCATCTCATCCAAACCATCAAGGCCAATACAAATGGAGAATGAATCTCGACAAGACCTGTCAAGTGAGTGTTTAGGAAAGCAAGCCAACTAGACAAGTGAACAATCCAATATATTACCACGGTTAAATCAGGCCCAGAGAAGAGGGGGACGACTGAGCAGCGCAGCCTCGCTCTGCCATATCAGTTACCACTCCCCCTTCGCCTCCTACTCCTCTCATCAGCTCCTATAACATGCCCCCGCACTTCCTCTATTCTTCAATGCAATTTGTTCATTTTCTACGGAGATTTGGCATCACATGTCGACAAATCCCAACATATAATGCGCATTTCCGCTGTAAACAACTACATTTCCCAAACAAGATAAACATCGCACTTTGTCCCTCACGTCCTCCCACCCACTTCAATCGAAATGATCACTGCACGTCGCGCAAAATCCGAACTTCTCAAGAAGCACCAAAAGCATTATTTCCCCCAATCCAAGAATTGGACCTTACAACTACGCCTCGGAATTTAAGTATGCGCGTAGATCGGAAGGAACGCAAAAGAGATTGCACGAGGCGAGGAGGCGAGCGAGATCTGCCTACTTGTTGCCGCCGTCCTCGGAGACCTTGTTGCCGAACTGGATGTGGCGGCCGGCGAAGATGCCGCGCTTGGCACGGCCCATGACGACCTTGCTGTTGGGCAGCATGTTCTTCACCGACTCCGTCAGCTCCGCCGGAAGCTTCCCCTCGCCGCCCACTCGCCGCACCACCTTCTTGTACATCTCCCGCGCCCGGAACGCATATCCCTCCTCCTGCTGCTACGGCGGCGGCGCATGTGATGGTTAATGGATCGCATCTGTTGGATCCGGAAGTAGCCGAGGCCCATCTAACTAAGATGGAGTATTTTTAGGTTTGTCCGACTCTCCTACCTGAAGAGACCCGTTTGTTTCGGGCCTAAAGCATACTGCCCTATTCGGCCAAACTATGGGACGAGGTTTGTTTGGTCTTTTTTTTTTACGAATTAAAAAGAAAAAAAACGAAGTTTGTTTGGTCTTTTTTTAAACGAATTAAAAAGAAAAATGAAGTCTAAATAAATAAGTGGATTTTTGTCTGGATTTTTTGAAAGCCATAAATCTCTATAAAACTAAAAGCTAAAAAGCCACCTAAGAGGTGTTTTTTATTAAGGGTTGGTCTTAGACTAATGCTACTAAAGTTAAAATAAAATTACCCATATCTATCATATATAAAAGCCAATTGATTTTAGGCTATGTTTGGATTGGAACAACTTAAGCTTCGGCTTCTTCCCTCTGGAAGTCGGAAGTTGTTCCAAACGGTTGGTTGCTTCGCAGTCAGAAGCCAAAAGCCAGCGCTCCATTTATATCATGAGAAGTTGAAAGCCGAGAGCTAAAATAAGGTAATTTCCAACGGCTTCAGTGGGTTGGTGTTCTGACTTTACCACTAGAGTTAAAGAAAATTACCCCTCTTACTAAATATAAAATTCCAAATCCCATCCCACTCATCCTCATTCCCGACCCACACCTCTCACACCTAAAAGTCAAGCTGCCAAACACTAAACCTCTTTAGTCTGGCTATTCAGCCATACAACCTAGCCAAAAGTTACTTTTCAGAAATGCTATAGACATGCCAACCAGGACCTTAAGTTGTTTAAGCCCAAAAGTTAGATTTAAGCTATAAATCAAAAAGCTGAATAAAAAACAAACAGCCCAATTCTAGGAATCGATTCTCACAATCCAATCCACTCATATACACTAGAATTCACAATCCACTTCATATGTGCTTTTGAATTTCAACTTTTGGAGAATCAGCTTCTTTACAACCACAACCTAAAATCAGCTTTTAGAAAATTAAAAGTAAAAACAAACAACCCTAAGTTGCCCAACCTTGCTTTTGGCTTTTAGGGCTTGTTTGTTTTTGCTATGAATTCTAAATTCTGACCCTAAAAGGTGAATAAAAACAAACAGTCCAATTCTAGAAATTGATTCTCATAATCCAGCCCACCTATATACAATAAAATCCACAATCCACTTTATATGCGCTTCTGTGGATTTTAAGGAATACAAATATGATAATACCACTAAAAGTTCCAGGTAATTACTCACAAAATACCATCCTAGAATCCAGAATCTAAAATCAGCTTCCCTACAATTACAATCCAGAATCAGTTTTTAGATAATCCACAGTAAGAACAAACAGGCCATTACTAGTTATACTTGCGGTGCGTTTGGACTCTATTGAATATCGGACTATCCGATATTATCGGACTATCCGATATGCACAATCGGATTATCCGATAAGAGCGAGAGCAATCAGGTTTATCACAAGTTAGAGCTAGACTAGGGTAAGCAACAAATGAGTAGGAGGCTAGCTATAACAATTACTTCAAGGCAAATTTAATTAAAGCAACAAGAAAAGACCAAACCAAAGATTTGATGCACGATTGGTTTTTCCCGAAGTTCGGATCCTTGAGGGGATCCTACGTCTCCGTTGAGGCGGCTCGGTCACACTTGAGTCGGGGTCTCTTTCAACCCTCTTACTCCCGGTGTTGCACAAATGCACTCGCCGGTTTCAACTCCTTTGACGCTTGAGCCGGGGTCTCTTTCAACCCTCTTCCTCCCGGTGTTGCACAAATGCACTCGTCGGACTTCACTTCTTTGATTCCTTCCCTTGCGGAGGCGGAATCGGCCTTCACAAACTCCCACGGCCAACCACACAAAGCTTCGGTGGCTCGTAGGTGACTTCCTAGCCGTCTAGGAGTCCTCAACCTCCAAGAGTAACAAATGCTCACGAAGAACAAGCTTGGAGATGAAATCAAGTGCTCAAACAACTCAAATCTCACTCAACCTAACACCTCACTCCTCAAACCCTTCCCTACCCTTCTCACAAAGGGGATCACTTAGATCTAAGGGTAAAGTGGTGTTTAGGGGGCTCAAGAACAAGAGGAGAACACCTCAAAGCTGTAGGATAACGGCCACCTCTCAAATAGGAAGGAGGGGGCTTTAAATAGAGGCTCCAAAAAACTAGCCGTTATGCCCTGATCAGACACATATCGGACTATCTGATATTGAACATCGGACTATCCGATGTGTGTAAAACTCCAGATCGACTCCACACGAAATTCCAATTCTTTTGAACAAAAAGCACAGATCGGACTTTCCGATATGGAACATCGGACTATCCGATGTGTGTAAATTTCCAGATTTCCAAGAGAACATCAGACTGTTCGATATCAAACATCGGACTATCCGATATTTCCAGAGAGTACCCATTTTCAAAGATATTTCAGAAATTTTCTAAGTCAACATCGGACTATCCGATAGGCACTGAGCAGCTCGACCAAAACGAGCATAACTTTTGACTCCGGACTCCGAATTCAGTGATTTTGGACTCTATTGAAAGCTAAGAACAAGGGCTACACAACTAACAAGGTCTCACTACCCAAATCTCAAAGGATAAATCCAGATTTCACAAAGAATCCAAGAGAGACCTACAATTCTCACTTTCCGGCACCACCAACACCACTTTCTCTCTAAGTTTCACAAGGATGGATCACTTGAGCACTTGACACATCTAAAAGTCATTCGATGTCGCATCCCTCTTAATAATACAGCAATCCTTAGACTCAAATTCAAACGAGAAATCTAAGTCTTACATTCAATCCGCATGCCGTCTTCTCCGTGGATGCAATGTGCATGATGTCTTTTACCAAATGATTGATGACATCTTCGCCTTGTCCAACTTGACTCGATTCACCTCATGAGACTCTTGTCCTATCGACCTTGACTTGATCATCCTCTCTGACGATCTCCACGCCAAATCGATCTTGACTTAGTTCTCAACTCTTGGTGACACCGCCGTCTTGTTGACCTCGGCTTAACGATCATCCTCCAAGATATCTTGGTCATCATACACACACGGGACCTAATTCTTTCCAAACCACTCATGAAAGACATTAGTCCCAAAAACTCAGTAGATATAAATGAGTTGATATTTGAGCATTTGATTACCACAAGTGTTTCATATGAAGAAGCACAATATAACTGGAAACACTTGGCATAAGAAATGTTCTCTACTAAGTGCATCATGATGAATATGTAATTGATCTATATGCACTAGAGAGATGATTGCCAATATGATTAATCAATTAAATCATGACAAGGATCACAGTCTTCACTTAAATGGAGCACATGATAGAATATACACGAATTGTACATGTGCAAATAATATTTGGAATAAGAGTAAATATGTGATCCAACTCTAGATTAAACTTCACTAGGAGAGGTGCATGAGAAGATACACAACTAAGACATGCATGCACTAAGTCAATCTATAGCTATGTGAAGTTTAACTCTAGTTAATACATGCATACTAAAAGCAAAGCACATAATGAACTCAAATGAATATATATGCACAAATAAATATGACTTGAACCAATGCGCATATATATAATCAACATGTTACTTGGAGTTCACTATGCATTTGCACAAGAGGAATGCAATAACAAATATAGAAGGGATACCGAGATTGCATACCTTATCTTTGCTTACCTATCCCACTTGATTTTCCTCTAAATAGATGAGACTAATACTTAATCTTGGCAATAAACATGTTAGTCTCATAGCAATATAATCATATTAGAGGTTTGTCATTTGTTAAGCACTAAGTTAAGCATTTACACAATTACATAGATTGTCATTATATGCGTTTGTCATTAATCACCAAAATAACATAAGTGCCTAAATGCACTTTCAATCTCCCCTTTTTGGTGATTTATGACAAACCTATTATCAATTGCACCAAATGACAATATTAAGATATTTAGCATTAAAACAAACATGAAGAAACAATAAGAGATCATACTTACAAATCATCTCTTTTTGGCAATCGATTAGGGGACAATTGATAAATCCATAAATTCTCCCCCTTTTGTCATTAATCCCAAAAAGGTGCTTAAAAGATCCTTATTGTTTATTCAATAAAATCTGTTCTCCCCCTTGATTGCACACTCAATAAAAAGATTAGGGAGAACAAAGTAAAAATATGGAGCTAGTAATAGGACAATAATATTAAGCTCCCCCTAAATCTAGGCAAGATATGATACTAATTATATCCAAGATTTAGGTAATGGATGTTTCTAATGATACCAATTTAAATGTGTTCATGATTCACAAGATGTAAGTGGTACTTAAACATGACACATGAACATGATTTCACATGGAGAAGATTTATTCTTTAAACATCAAGATCATATAGCAAATTTATATAATTTAAGCACATGCTCATGATCAAATTAAATTCTGAGAATCACGATCATATAGAGAATATTACACAAGAAGGAATTGCTTATATGATCACAAGATGTATACAAGATCATGAATCAAGATTGTATAAGTAAAATGCACTTTCATGATCAAGAATTTCACAAGATTATTAAGGGCATACCTCTTTACAATGTGTCACCTATATGTACATTTTAATTCTTGATAATACCAAATGCAAGTTAGATGACACTTCAAAGTAATTTAGGATTAGAGGATACCTCTTGAAAGATATTAATTGATGATATCAATTGAAAAATACAACACCATTTAAAATGAGATAATTGAGCATAATGGGGTGCAAAGACACTATTGAATATGGTCAAAAAAGAAATACGTCCCTTTGTCGGTTCTTGTCCACCGCATGTTCAATCGGTCATGATCATCGCGCCCGGCCTTAGATCCCTCGGACTATGGCGCTTCTCTCCATTTTCTTCATCCCACCGTCGAAGATGACCCCTTTTCCAATACCTTGAACATCAATAGACAAGCACACAATTTCCGGGAACAAATATCTTTCAACTTGACCCAAGTAAGTTTGATAATATCCAAGTATAATATGCATGATATAGAGGATAGTAATGATAACACTATTTTCATGCAATTTAAATCCCATGATCTTAATATGCAAAGAAAGAGATTTGAAACTCATTCAAATTTAACTCTTGAAGTCCACTTTAAAGAGAGAACATGGATAAAACACATTCGAGTTCACTCTTAAGCTTACAAGAGAATTTCTAATAAGATTCAAGAATTCCACAAACTTTTTCTTTATATGGCCCAAAAGAGTGAAACCATGAAAACAGACCATATTTGGAGTTTTTAGAATACCACTTGTAAAAACAACATTGTCCCCCTTTTTGGCTTTTTGAAGAACCACATGTAAGAGATGCACAAAAAGGCGAAAGAAGGGTATCACACGAGTTATTTGAAACAAAATCAAATAACTCACTCCTTATTTTATTAGGCTTTACAAAGCTCGCATCATGATTCTTTTGAAGAATCCACAAATTTTGCTTAAAGAGGGTTAAATGAGAAACCCAAAACAAATACCATTTGATAAATTAGATACCACTTTAAAGTATATCTCAATGGCTTTGCTTGAAAAACAACGTAAATTAGCATTTTCAAATTTTTCTTTGAAAAGCAATGCTCAACTAGGAATTTTCCTCTTTATGTATTTCAATGCATAAAGAATCTCACATAGAGAATTCTTAGGAGATTGAACTTACAATTTTTACTTGGGAGGAAATTCTTAATCAAGAATTCTGGGTATCGAATCTATGCTACAAGGAGGCAATTGAAAATACCACTTGTAGGAAATAATCGAGTTCAATGATACCATAAGAAAGAATTTAAACAACCAAAAGATATCACTTGAAAGTATAAGCAATAAGTCTTAATGATACCAATTGTGAAACTAGGAGAAACTCAATGATACCGGTTTGTAAACACAAGAAATGAATAAATGCTCAATTGATACTACTTATAATCAAATCACTAAGAATTGATATCACTTGAAGGAATAATCGATAAAATCGATGAGTATCAGAGCAATAAACATTTCTGGGTATCAAAGAGATGGACAACTTAAGATAGATCAAGAAAATCTAAGATAAATCAAGACAAGTTGGATTTTCTTTTCAATTTTAAAATCTAAATCACAAAGATTCAGAAAGAGTATCAGAGTACATTAATAAGATGATACCACTTGGAAGCAATTAAGTGCCCAAAACTTGCAATAAATAAACTCCCCAAGATATTCAACAAATGAATCATGGAGCCAATTGCATTTGAATAGCACAAGTTTTGTCCTTTTGAAGATCAAGTGGATAATCAATTGAATACAAGATTGATACCAAGTTTGAAATCCAATCCAATTTTAAAAAACAGGCCAATCGGAAGTTCCGACTTGAAATCAGATATTCCGATACGTTGAAAACTCCAGAAATCGGATATTCCGATATGATTATCGGATGTTCCGATACGATGAAAATTCCAGAAACCAGATTTTCTGCGGATGTATCGGATATTCCGATACTTGAAATCGGATATTCCGATTAGTTAAAAATTCCAGAAATCAGGAAGATACCAATTTTAAAATTAAGTTGATACCAATTGAAAACACTTCAAATAAGTTCCAAATGATTTGAAATTTTCAGGAAACCAACTTTAGATCATTTTGAAGGTCTTGGAACAACTTTTGTTTTCAACGATTTTTCTATTAGCACAAATTTGGCAAAATGCTCTTTGAGGCATGAAAAGGAAAACAAACTTCATAAAGACCTCAAAGTGCAACTTCAAATTTGATTTCATCCATAATTTGAATTCTCATGGCTTGAATAATTTAGAATTCATTTTGAAGCTATGAATTTCTAATGAATACAATGAAATCCAATTTGAATGCCAAAATACTACTTGTAGGTATATTTGAGTTAAACACAAATATTTTGGCCAAATTAATTTCTAAGATAGGATTTCTCATTTTGGAAGCTTGCAAAACTTTTTGAAATACATAATAAAATACTTTTGCAAGGCTTTTCACAAATTTAGGCTTTTTAAACACACTTTTTGACTTTTGTCCAAAGAGAGTTCCTTTGAAGAACCAAATGAAACCACAAAGTCAAATTCAATCAACACACAAATTCAAAAAGAAGCATTGGGTAAGATATAAAGATTTGAATTTTGTGTATGAGTCTAGAATACCATTTTGAACCAAAATTCTACACAAGAATTGATCCAAATGGTGAAACTCACAAAATGCTAGAATATGACCATTATGGGTCAAGTATAGTTTTTCGGCGAGTTTTAAAATCAAATAACTTTTGATAAGTTGGTCTTTTGAAAATCTTTTGAACACGAGAATTGTTAAGAATGACCAACTCTAGGATTTTAGTTTTGGAATTTGTTTCAAAAATATTTTACTTTTAATTCTATGAAAATTATAAGTTTAAATCCAAAACAAGATACTAGTAACTATCTTTTGGAGTTAAAACTTGTTACCTTTTCAAAATAGTTTTTGTAAAGCCAAAACCTTTGAAAAAACATTTCAAGAACATTTGTATACATTTTGCAATTAGTTTTTCACAAGAAAACTAATAGTATACAAAATTTTGACTTTTGGCTAAATGGTTTGATTTTGAAAATATATATTAGCACTTATATAAATATGGGCACACGTAGGGATGTAATATACATGGATATGAATTAACACTCCCCCTTAATGTGCCACCTTTTAACTTGCTCAAGATTGCAATAAGAGAATAGATAAGAGGCGAGAGCAAGTACTCACAACAAGCAATTAACTCAATATTTGCATGATACTAATGCGTCTAAACCTACACAAGGCTAGAAGCAAAATATTAATCAAATTAAATGCTTGTTACCGAGATGGCGTTGGCTCATGTTGGACTTGATTGTCTTCATGCTTGGTTCCAACTTGTAATTTGATGAAGTCCTTATATTCTTGATGAAACCAAGCGTCCAGTCCATCTCATATTGCCTAACAATCTTTTAGGCGATATTTGGTACCCAATTCTTGTTGGGTCCAACAATGTTAGTCACAATAGATTTAGAAACCCAAATGGTCCTAATATTAGCATTTTTGATAAGACTAACAAGACTAGGAATAGGTTTGCGATAATTATTCCTCCTAAGCAAATGATTGGCATTTAAGTGAGAGGACTTAGGAGGACAATAATGCTTTGCAAAACTATTTCTAGTTTGATCTCTTCTAAGCATATGATTATTGAAATTATGCATTGGCTTAGAGGATCTAGTATATCTAGCAAATGTTTTGCTATTGTTATTTCTCTTAAGCAATTTATTTGAATTGCTTTGTGTAGGCTTAGGAGTCCTAACACCTTTGGCAAATTCATTTCTAGATTTACTCTTCCTATGCAAATGAATATTATCAATTTTAACGGGCATAGGGGACTTGACAAGCTTGGCAAATACATTACCATTCTTGTCCTTCCTAAGCAAATAATCATTAAAATGATGAGCAGGCTTAGGGATTATACCTTTAGGACAATCCTTACCGATATGCCCCTTTTCCCGATAATTGTAGCAAGTATGCTTTGAACGTCTCTTTTTCTTGACTTGCTCTTTGTCGGTTTGCCTCATTGTTGATGGTTGTGGCTTAATCTCCACTTTGTTTGGGCACACGGAGGCGAAGTGGCCCTTCTTGTTGCAAGCAAAGCACTTGATGATCTTCGAATGTATTTCGTTGTGCCTTGTCTTGCTAGTCTCCCTCTTGGAGATGTAGTCGAGTCCTCGCTTATCTTGAGGCGCCCTTGGATTGCTCAAGATCCCATCAAGAACGGCTTTGCCCTTTATGCACCTCTTCAAGTCATTTTCTAATCTAATGACTTGGGCCTTGAGCTCTTTATTTTCCTCTACAAGGTTAGTCTCAACATGCATAGAGGAAGTACTAGCAATAGAATTTGAGCAACAAGGTAAATTATCGCTATAAGTGGATATGCATTTATTAGATGAATTATTTGTTATGGAAGTTGAGTAAGGCAATTCATCTACTAACTTGCATGGAGTAGCACTATCTACATTAGATTTAGTGAATCCCTTGAGAAGGACTTTTTCATGATCTAATTTTAAGGCATCATATGATTTTTAAAGCAATTCAAGTTTTTGAATCAACTCATATGATTTTCTAAATTGATTCTCAAGGCGTCTATGAAGAACTTTAATCACAGACATTAACTTAATTTTGGATGGCTCATCATCGTTTACCTCATTATCACCTTGGGCCATAAGGCAATGTGGCGAGGGAGAAGATGAAGAAGACTCATCATCACTTGAGCTTGATGTGGAGCAATCATCACTTGAAGTCCTCACGTGTAAATTATCCCCTTGACCAATTTTGGACTTCTCATAATTTCTTTGAATGAGCATCCACACTTCATGAGCCCTTTTGAGATGGCATACCTTCTTTTGCTCATCTTCGCTCAACACGCTAAGTAGAGCATCCAAGGCTTGAGCATTTGTGTGTTCATTGTGCTCCACTTCGGTGGTGGGGTTTCCCTCATCCATTATGCTATAGCCTGTTTCAACAATACGCCAAATAGAAGAATCGATAGATCTCAAGTACATTTTCATTTTGTGTTTCCATGGTCCATAACTAGTACCATCAAAGTAAGGTGCCCAACCGGAGGAAACACGTAGATAAGAGGATTGAAAGTTAGTATGATCAAGGATGTCGCCTAGAGGGGAGTGAATAGGCGTTGAAAAGGCGTTATAAAATTAAATCTTAATTCGCGGCGGAAAAGAATCGGACTATCCGACTTTGAATATCGGACTATCCGATATTATCGGACTATCCGATATGCACAATCGGATTATCCGATAAGAGCGAGAGCAATCAGGTTTATCACAAGTTAGAGCTAGACTAGGGTAAGAAACAAATGAGTAGAAGGCTAGCTATAACAATTACTTCAAGGCAAATTTAATTAAAGCAACAAGAAAAGACCAAACCAAAGATTTGATGCACGATTGGTTTTTCCCGAAGTTCGGATCCTTGAGGGGATCCTACGTCTCCGTTGAGGCGGCTCGATCACACCCAACCCGGGGTCTCTTTCAACCCTCTTCCTCCGGTGTTGCACAAATGCACTCGCCGGTTGAGGCTTGGTCACGCTTGAGCCGGGGTCTCTTTCAACCCTCTTCCTCCCGGTGTTGCACAAATGCACTTGCCGGTCTTCACTTCTTTGATTCCTTCCCTTGCGGAGGCGGAATCGGCCTTCACAAACTTCCCACGGCCAACCACACAAAGCACCGGTGGCTCGTAGGCGACCTCCTAGCCGTCTAGGAGTCCTCAACCTCCAAGAGTAACAAATGCTCACGAAGAACAAGCTTGGAGATGAAATCAAGTGCTCAACAACTCAAATCCACTCAATCTAACACCTCACTCCTCAAACTCTTCCCTACCCTTCTCACAAAGGGGATCACTTAGATCTAAGGGTAAAGTGGTGTTTAGGGGGCTCAAGAACAAGAGGAGAACACCTCAAAGCTGCAGGATAACGGCCACCTCTCAAATAGGAAGGAGGGGGCTTTAAATAGATGCTCCAAAAAACTAACCGTTATGCCCTGGTCAGACACATATCGGACTATCTGATATTGAACATCGGACTATCCGATGTGTGTAAAACTCCAGATCGACTCCACACGAAATTCAAATTCTTTTGAATAAAAAGCACAGATCGGACTTTCCGATATGGAACATCGGACTATCCGATGTGTGAAAATTTCAGATTTCCAAGAGAACAACGGATCGTCTGATATCAAACATCGGACTATCCGATATTTCCAGAGAGTACCCATTTTCAAAGATGTTTTAGAAATTTTCTAAGTTCTCATCGGACTATCCGATAAACCTTTGAAAGCTTCGACCAAAACGAGCATAACTTTTGACTCCGGACTCCGATTTCAGTGATTTTGGACTCTATTGAAAGCTAAGAACAAGGGCTACACAACTAACAAGGTCTCACTACCTAAATCTTAAAGGATAAATTCAGATTTCACAAAGAATTCAAGAGAGACCTACAACTCTCACTTTCCGGCACCACCAACACCACACTCTCTCTAAATTTCACAAGGATGGATCACTTGAGCACTTGACACATCTAAAAGTCATTCGACGTCGCATCCCTCTTAATAGTACGGTAATCCTTAGACTCAAATTAAAACGAGAAATCTAAGTCTTACATTCAATCCGCATGCCGTCTTCTCCGTGGATGCAATGTGCATGATGTCTTTAACCAAATGATTGATGACATCTTCGCCTTGTCCAACTTGACTCGATTCACCTCATGAGACTCTCGTCCTATCGACCTTGACTTGATCATTCTCTCCGACGATCTCCACGCCAAGTCGATCTTGACTTAGTCCTCAGCTCTTGGTGACACCGTCGTCTTGTTGACCTCGGCTTAACGATCATCCTCCAAGATATCTTGGTCATCATACACACGGGACCTAATTCTTCCCAAACCACTCATGAAAGACATTAGTCCCAAAAACTCAGTAGATATAAATGAGTTGATATTTGAGCATTTTGATTACCACAAGTGTTTCATATAAAGAAGCACAATATAATTGGAAACACTTGACATAAGAAATGTTCTCTACTAAGTGCATCATGATGAATATGTAATTGATCTATATGCACTAGAGAGATGATTGCCAATATGATTAATCAATTAAATCATGACGAGGATCACAGTCTTCACTTAAATGGAGCACATGATAGAATATACACGAATTGTACATGTGCAAATAATATTTAGAATAAGAGTAAATATGTGATCCAACTCTAGATTAAACTTCACTAGGAGAGGTGCATAGAAGATACACAACTAAGACATGCATGCACCAAGTCAATCTATAGCAATGTGAAGTTTAACTCTAGTTAATGCATGCATACTAAAAGCAAAGCACATAATGAACTCAAGTGAATATATATGCACAAATAAATATGATATGAACCAATGTGCATATATATAATCAACATGCTACTTGGAGTTCACTATGCATTTGCACAAAAGGAATGCAATAACAAATATAGAAGGGATACCGAGATTGTATACCTTATCTTTGCTTACCTATCCCACTTGATTTACCTCTAGATAGATGAGACTAATACTCAATCTTGGCAATAAACATGTTAGTCTCATAGCAATATAATCATATTAGAGGTTTGTCATTTGTTAAGCAATAAGTTAAGCATTAACACAATTATATAGATTGTCACTATATGCGTTTGTCATTAATCACCAAAATAACATAAGTGCCTAGATACACTTTCAATTTGTTCATGATTTATATTCGAACTTAATCTGAAACTGTCTAATTTTTCAACAATCCAAAAACCTTATTGTAGACATTTTTTGGATTAACAATGGCTAGCTTTGCCGACGACCGAGGCCGGAGAAATTCTCCGTGTGCACTTTAAGAGGTGGCAAGTCAAGGTCACGCCTCGCTTCTGACTATGAATGTATTCGGGTTAGTAATGGCAAGCCCTGAAGGTGATCTCTCCGAAAGCGAGAAAAGAGTTTCACGGATGCCAATACTCTCTTAGTGGGATGCATTCTTAGCGTTCTTGCCGACCGTCGTGTGATGTGTACATGCACATAACAGAGGCTTGAAGGTGTGGGATACATCAATGCCAAGTTGGTTGCATCGGATGCGGCGATGGAACTCGTATGTCATGGAGAATTTTCATGACTATAAGATGGTCGATAATCGCTCTGTTGTAGAGCAAGCCCATGAGATACTGATGCATTGTCAAGGAACTCGAACTCCGGAATGTATCTTACCCGATCCTTTTGTGGCCGGTTGCATCATTGCAAAACTACCTCCCTCGTGGAGGAGTTTCGGCACTACTCTAAAACATAAGAGGACAAAGATATCACTCGAAAATCTGATAGCGTCCCTTGATGTTGAAGAGAAGGCTCGAACTAAGAACTTCAATAGTAAAGGAGCCGAGGGCGATCCAGCGCCAACATGGTTCGAAGAACTACGGCAAGAACAAAGGAAAAACAAGCCTAACAAGACTACCAACTTCAAGAAGAAGAAGATGAACAAGGCTGAGCTGCCCTGCTTCACATGTGGTGAGGTCGGATACTTTTCCAAGGAATGCCCTGATCGTGCAAACCGTCGAGGGAAAAAGGCCAACAATGGATAAAGGCCCAAGGTCATCAACACGGTGACCGCTAGCAATGCCGGAGACGCAGGTATGGTAATTTACCTTCTGTATTCTCAGTATTTCAGTCTTCCAGTTGGTGGATTGATACGGGTGCTAATGTTCATGTGTGTTCTAACATTAATATGTTCTCTTCTTATTAGGGCATTCGGGATTCCTCCGTCCTGATGGGGAATGGGTCACATGCTTCGCTCATGGCAGCCGCACAATGGATCCAAGTTCACTTGGAAAGATCGTGCGGTGAGAACGCAAAGATGTCCTTCTATCAACAAGAATCTCGTTAGTGGCTCCTTCTATGCAGAGATGGGTTTAAGGTAGTGTTAGAGTCCAATAAAGTAGTTGTATCGAAGCATGGACTATTTATTGGTAAAGGCTATGAGTGCAGAGGCTTGTTCCGCTTTTCCTTTCAGATTTCAATAATAAGTCTGTGAACCATATCTCGTGGTAGTGTTAATGATGATGCAGTACTTAGCACTCTCGCTTATGCCACATTAATTTTGGTCTTATGAATCGGCTTTCCAAAGATGAGTTTAATTCGAATTTCACTATTGCGGAGGTTCTAAGTGCCATAGTTGTGTGCAATCGGCAACCTCGAAAGCCTCACAAGGCGGCCGAGGAGAGGAACTTGGCACCTCTAGAACTCATACATTCTCGATCAGGCGAGATGAATGGTGTGTTGACAAAGGGTAGAAAGAGATATTTCATGACATTGATTGATGATACAACTAGATTTTGCTATGTTTACTTGTTGAAAACTAAGGACTAGACGCTAGACTACTTTAAAATCTATAAAGTCAAGTTGAAAATCAACTAGAGAGAAAGATCAAACGCCTTAGGTCGGATCGTGGTGGCGAATTTTTCCCCAAAATCTTTGACGATTTACATGCGGAACATGGTATTATTCATGAGAGGACACCTCCTACTCGTCCGAATCAAACGGGATTACCGAGAGGAAAAACCGCACGCTGACTGACTTGGTGAACGCCATGTTAGATACTGCTGGTTTATCTAAGGCATGGTGGGGGGAGGCTGTGTTGACTTCATGTCATGTCCTAAATAGTGTTCCTAACAGAAACATAGAGAAGACTCCTTACGAGAAGTGGGTTGGGAGAAAACCATCACTTTCTTACTTGCGCACATGGGGATGCTTGGCGAAAGTCAATGTACCGATTAACAAAAAGCGTAAGCTCGGGTCTAAGATAGTGGATTGTGTCTTTCTGGGATATGCTCAACGGAGCATCGCTTATAGATTTTTAGTAGTTAAATCTGATGTGCCTGATATGTATGTTGATACTATTATGGAGTCTCGTGATGCTACATTTTTTGAGAATATATTTTCGATGAAAGATATGCATAGCACTTCTAGATTTTCTTCTGAGATAATTCCTGAAACTATTACACCTATTGAGTCTTCTGAGCGACCACCTGAGAAAATCCTAGGGGAGGATGACAATGAAGCTCCTAAAAAGAGCAAGAGACAGAGGATTGAAAAATCCTTTGGCAATGATTTCATTGTGTACCTCGTGGATGATACTCCCACGTCCATTGCAGAGGCATATGCATCTCCAGATGCAGATAATTGGAAAGAAGCTGTCGAGAATGAGATGGACTCGATTCTCGCCAATGGGACTTGGGAGGTAACTGAAAGGCCCTATGGTTGTAAACCTGTGGGTTGTAAATGGGTGTTCAAGAAGAAGCTTAGGCCTGATGGTACTATTGAGAAGTACAAGGCTCGGCTTGTGGCTAAGGGTTACACCCAAAAAGAAGGCGAAGATTTCTTTGATACTTATTCACCTGTTGCTAGAATGACCATCATTCGAGTACTACTTTCCCTGGTCGCCTCGTATGGTCTTCTCGCTTCATCGATGGACGTGAAGACGACTTTCCTTAATGGAGAGCTAGATGAGGAAATCTACATGGAGCAAATGATGGGTATGTAGTAAAGGGTCAAGAGAGCAAGGTGTGTAAATTATTGAAATCTTTGTATAACTCAAACAAGCACCTAAGCAATGGCATGAGAAGTTCGACACCACTTTGACCTCTCGCGAACTTTGTCATTAATGAGGCCGATAGATGTGTATACTATCGCTATGGTGGGGGTGAAGGAGTTATATTGTGCCTTTATGTGGACGATATATTGATTTTTGGCACAAATATTGATGTGATCAATGAGGTCAAGTCTTTTCTCGTAGAGAAATTTGATATGAAAGATCGGGAGAAGCCGATGTAATTCTCAACATCAAGCTTATTATGATGAGAGTGGGATTACTCTTTCGCAATCCCACTATGTGGAGAAGGTCTTGAGCCGGTTTGGCTTTATGGATGCAAGCCCTCTCCCACTCCTTATGATCCCAGCAGACATCGAGAAAGAATAAGAAAATTGGTTTAAACCAATTGAGATATTCTCGATTATCGGTTCGCTCATGTATCTTGGTTGGTGCAATGAGACTCGATATATCATTTGTTTGTGAGCAAATTGAGTAGGTTCATGTCAAACCCGGTTCGATAATTGGCATGCACTTGAAAGGGTAATGCGCTATTTGAAAGGTACTATGAGTTATGCGATTCACTATTCGGGGCACCTGCAAAGGCTTGAGGATATAGTGACTCGAACTCGGATTTCGATGTAGATGAGCTCTATGCCACCAAAGGATATGTGTTCACCATTGGTGGTGGTGCAGGTCATGGAGGTCTCGCAAATGCACCATTTTGACAAGGTCAACCATGGAGGCGAGCTCATCGCTTTAGATACTGACCATCGAGAGGCGATTGGTCGTGAGTTTGATGGACTTGCCGTGGTTGAAAAACCAATACCGCAATCCTTATGAATCGTGATAATCAATCTGTGATTGCTAAAGTGAACAATGCTAAGGATAATGCGAAGTCATCAAGACACGTTAAAAGATGATCAAGTCTGCCAGAAATTGAGAAACTCCGGAGTAATAAGTGTGACTTATATTCAAACAGATAAAACCTGGCGCAGATCCTTTACGAAGGGACTATCACGGAATGTGATAGAAGGTGCATCGAGGGAGATGGGTATGAGACCCATATAAGTTGCCATAGTGGTAACCCAGTCTTTGTGATCGGAGATCCCGTGAATTAGGTCCTGGGTAAAACAAGCTATAAGCGAACTGAGGAGAGTAATCTATTATCCTCTCTAAGTGAAGATGCAATACTCTCAAAAGGCTGTAAGGCAGGATGGCAATATGCCTTAATGTGTTTCTATTGGCTTTAACTAGCGAAGATGCTGTCCTACAGAGCATTTTTGAAAGGACACACCTATATGAGCCCGACTGTCTAAAGTCGCAGTCTATGAGACTCGGGTGATCTCTAGTAAGCTCATGAAGAGACCATGGAGTACGACTCATATGCTCCACCTGCGAGAAGGCTACTTGCGCCTGTGTATCGCTTATGACTTTGAGTGAAACCTGTTCACACAAAACTTGCAATTCAAGGCATAGTCCATTGTTCAAGTTGTGGATAGGTGTAGCTTGGAGCTCTAGGCAGAAGTTCAACTTAACAGTCTCTGCTGAAACGCTGGTATATTAAACAGTAGTGAGTATTGGCAAATCCTTAAATGGACTTTGAGATCTGGTGGGGGATTGTTGGATTATTTGGGCCTAGCCCACTTAATTGAGACAAATAAATCCTAGAAAATCTCAAAGGCCCATTCATGAGGAGGCATGTACACTAGCAATAGTACTATATTGCTAGCCTAGAGTGGTGAACACTAGT
The DNA here is from genome assembly GCA_036346375.1 of Guadua angustifolia. Classification (NCBI taxonomy): domain Eukaryota; kingdom Viridiplantae; phylum Streptophyta; class Magnoliopsida; order Poales; family Poaceae; genus Guadua; species Guadua angustifolia. Next base: position 12,780,701 of record CM070512.1, on the reverse strand, counting down.
TTATATAGTGGAGTGTGATCCACCATGGTAGAACCATGTTGGAGAGAGGAGAAAATACCGCATGCGCTCGCCTCACCTCGGCCGGGCTGCACGGGCCGGGCGAGGGAGGGCGGCGTCGGCACTGCGTGAATGGTCCGCCGAAATCCGGTCCAGGGCCTTGCGCAGACGCGGCCTCCTTTTATAGTTTATTCTTTTGCTACTCGGGATGGTCATGGATGCAGTATGAGATAAGGATTCCGTAACAGACTTCGATCGTGGCACGTCTTCGAGTCACGTTTTGTCACAGTTACCAGACTATCCCTATATATACTGCGCTTTGTCACCCGTGTAGAGAAGATATAGACACACACATTGAGTTAGGGTTTTGCCACCTCTCGCTGCTGCCGCCATCAGTAGTTTTCTCCATCCCGAGCGCCGACGCGCATCGCCGATCGGGAGAGCGGTCTCCGAACCCTTCGTCTTCGAGATCCCGCACGAGAGAGGGCGAATAAGGTTTTTGGAAGCGCTTGCGATCGCTCAAGATCTTCACCACGGCTCGCCTTCACCGCTCCTGCCGCCGAACGTCGTCAGTAGCCCGCCTCGCGACGCCCATCGCCAACGCCGACTACGTCAACACCGCAACTGCACTATCTACGTCGTTTGCATCTTCTGCTTCTGTTCAGTACGTTCGATCTGCCCTAATCTCGTGGTTAATCATGTTTACTAAGATGATCATGATGTTCGTGTTATCTAGTATGTCAGATAGATACATGCTAGTTTCAGTGATGCTGTTCATGATTTATATTCGAAACTTAATCTGAAAACTGTCTAATTTTTCAACAGCAAGTCTGCAGAATATATATGTACCAGTGTTTACGGGCAATGAGTAAATTAGCACTCGTTCCAATATCTATAACCTTATCGGTTAGTAGTATCATGATAATCACTGTGTGAGAGCTCTCTCTTTCTTAAAGCACGACACGGTATAGCTTTCTTCTGGTTTCTTATGAGAGGGAATCAGTAAAGAAAACCAAAGCCGAAACAAAGCATCTTCACTGCACCGTGGTAGCTGCACGGCTACACCCAAGCCTTGTCGTGCCGACATCGCTTCTCCATCTTGTCCGGAACGAAAGGAGGGGAGAGGAACAGAGAAGAAGCCCGCGCGATGGCGAGAGCTGAGGCGGCGGTCGTCTGCCTCCTGATCCTTGCCATGGATGTCGTCGCGGGCGTCCTCGGAATCTATGCGGAGCGAGCTCAGAACCAGGTAAGCATGTGCGGTATGTCGAGAGGCAGAAGCTTGAGGCTAGAGATTTTTTTGTCAAGCTCGTCTCTGATGTCACTACTCATGCCGAGCCCTGCAGGGGAGGCACCTGAGGATGCCGTCCATCGAGTGCGGGCAGCCGGTCCGGCAGGCCTACAAGCTCGGCGTCGCGGCGGCCGCGGTGCTGGCGGCGTCGCACTTCATCGCGAACGTCGTCGGCGGCTGCACGTGCGCCAGCTCCCGTGAACAGCTCCGGCGGTCGTCGCCGAACCGGCAGATGGCGTCCTTCTCCCTGGTCCTCTCGTGGTACGTACTTTGCGTGCGAGAGCCACAGCACCAGATTCTTGCATGCGAAATGACACAAATTGATCTTTGCATCATCAGATTTGAGCTGAGATTTAACAGTATGTGGTGAGCATCATCCTGTTTGTTATCTCGATCAGGATCGTCCTCGTCGTGGGGTTCGCTCTGCTGATCCTCGGGGCGCTGCCGAACTCCAAGGCCAGGGCGGAGTGCAGGCTGGTGCGCCACCACTTCTTCTCCATCGGCGGCATCCTCTGCTTCGTGCACGCCCTCTTCTGCATCGTCTACTACGTCTCCGCCAACGCCGCGGCTCGGGAGGAAGACCGCTCGTCTCGGGGCGCCATGGACGTGCATACGTGATAGATCAATCGCCATGGTCTCTCGTACTGAAGACAAATACTAAAACTGCTTGCTTGCTTGGTTAATTTCTTCTACTCTGCCGTGCGCCCGTGCCTGTGAGAGAGGATGTAATTCTGCTTGCTGTGTGGTGTAGGACAGTCGGTACGTAGGAATGAGTTCTTGGAGAGCATGTGCTGTGTCTACGGGGGTGTCTACGTGCATGTAAGTACAAATGCCTTGGCGTCGTGTTACTGAAATGAGAAATGGCAGTGACACTCTTCGTCATGCCAATAAAAATCCGCGGGAATTAATGCAATCGCACGATGAAAATGGTTTCAGTACTCTCAGGATACTTAAGCTCTTTTAAGAATGTGTAGTAGCCAGCAGCAGTGGCATTCGCAAGAGGAAACTAGAGGGGGTGCTTAGTGCTGCTTGCTTTTCTTGTGTTCATGGCAGATGGCCATGTGACGCCTTGAAGACCATAAAATAAGGTTACGGGACTAAGAAGATATTAGGGGCATGACGGTCAAAGCCGATGCTCTAGCCCCTTCGCACCCTCTTCTTATGTCCGCCACTGATCAGCGGGTAAACAAAACCCGGCTTGATCACATTCTGCATGGATGCAGCCCCGCAAGTTGACGTAATATGTATCAAGAATCAGTCATTCAGTCATATAACCTCGAATTACATTTTTAGAACATGGAGGGCATCTAAACCTGCTCATGAGCTGGGTTGGGCCAGAAAAAGCCCGCCCATGAAAACACCAGGCCCAAGGCCGGTCCGCCCTGCAAGGTTTGGCCCGAGGTCCTACATATTACTATTTTCATTTATATTACTCAAAAAATATTAATTTTCAACACAAATATTTTATTTATTAAACAGAATATTATTTTAGTACAGTATTTTTGATTACTTTATAGCCAACAAGACGAAATTTGAGGCCCGGGCCCAGCCTAGGCCTAGAAAATCGGGTCGGGTCAGTTGGATCGGGCTGCCCATGAACAAGGACAGCCAACATGACACAAGATCGATTTAGCTAGTTTACTCCTATCTAGGAAAATCTTAAATGGGATGGCGTCTGGGCATTTTTTTCCAACTGATTATTTGTTTGGATTCATTGAAATACTGATTTATCATTATATATATATATATATATATATATATATATATATATCACCATGGTGCCTAGACACCATGATTTCAAATGCATGAATTCAAGCCATATTCGAGTATATTTTTCAAAAATTTCAGTTTTAGGGTATATACCTATCTATAACAATTCAAATGAAACACATATTTTTGAAAAAATATACTCGAATTCAAATATTTTGAACGAGTTTAGACCACATGCTTTGTTGATTTATATATAAAACCAGCACATACCTACAACCAAATTGTCATCAAAAAGAAAAACTCTAGTTTGAATTTTAGTTTAAATTTATTTGAACTAGTTAGTAAACTAGTTAAACTCAGCATCCTAAAAATTTCAAAAAAAATTGCATGAAAATACATAGAGAAAATATCCTTTGTAAATCATGGTGTCTAGGCACCATGGTGTGCTAGGTAATTATACTACTAGTTCAATGCCCGTGCGTTGCTACGAAAAATAAAATTGGTAACAAAACATAAAGGTCAAGCAATAAAAGAAAATTATGCTACAAGATCAAACATCTATTTCTCCCGATTACAAAAGTTTTTATAGTTTCTCCTCTGGCATGAATTAAAACCAAATATATTGCACGTAGTACATCAGCATTCATCATATTAGAACATATTTAGAGATAATGTGAGTACTTCTTTGTTGACAATATTTTTTGTAAGGTTTCCGTGAGTTTTCTTAGACTTTCAACCCTTGTCCTCCTTATCTGTGATGACAAGTATCTTAATATTGCTTCTAGCGGTAGCTCTAGATAGCACTCACGATACCATGCATTGCAACGGGGTAGGTAAACAAGGTGCCCATGCATTGCAACAGGGTCCTAAAAGAGTGATATATATCATCTAATATAACCCAAACCGTACATTGAGCGCTAACATTCTCATAAACATATCAAACAAAATACACTTTTAGTAGTTGAGGTCATTTCTTATCCGACACAAATACAATAGTCAAGCATGAATGCGTGGATGTTGCATCAATGATTAGAAGATAAAAGATAAATCTAAACACATATGAAATCATGCTTAAAAATAAGTTTACAAGTAGTAAAAAAATTATTTTAACAAAGGATTGTCTTTCTCTATAAGGCCCTTCTCACAGTTCTCAATGACAAAGGGCAACTCAAAGTTGTTCATATCTCAGAAGTAAGCAGAACCGTCAACACCTTCATCCGTCTATTCAAGAGATACAAAGCTTGAGCAAAGATATACATGGTCAGGAACACGTGACATCCCGGCGCCACCGCAACTGCTGTACTAACTTTGCAATAAATAATGCCCTCAAGGGATTCTCAAGGCACAATTCAACAAATGCCAGTGTCTCGCCAGACAAAGATGCCTGATTTCAAGATTCTCCTTCCTACGATCAAGCAATTGAGCTCAGACGGTGATATTGAAGCCCGTCGATCCTTTTTTCTCCATTCGCATTAGCTAGTGCTTGAGCAGAGGATGACATTTTTTTTCTTAAATTTCTAGCAATATTGTCAAAATTTCATCAAACAAGCTTCATTTTTCTAATGACCCATTGATGGTTAGATACAAAGAGGAAGCAAGAAACTGAATATGTGCTACATAGCAAACACAAGGAGAAATTAAGCCGCTTAGAACAAAGAATAAGGTGCCAAAGATGAGTTTTAAGCATGGTAAAATTCCGAAAATTACCGAAGAACATGAGAACATCTCATATAAGACCGCCAGAGATGATAAACCAATAAATACAGGCGTAATCCAAATGGCAACATGTTGTATAATTACCATAATCCACAATTCCTACTTAGAGACTTGAAACTGAAAATAGCAAAGAAATGAAGTGACAAGGAATAAACAAGAAAGTACATCTATGCTTTCAGTGGAATGATTTGGTATGGGAAGGGTACTGCATTAGAATTAAATCCGACCTTCATGGTTCTCATCAAGAAATTACTACAAAATTCCTCTTTCTTTACAAACTAAAATTCTCATTAAGAGTACTACTTATTGCTACCATACCGGTTCATCTGTGACACGAAAATAAAAGAGCAAGTTTAACCTTAGAATTTAGAAGAGCATTGGCATGAGTTGCCAAAAAAATTTGAGAAAGGGCAATAAAACAAGTGATGATTAAGCTTTGAGTAAGCTTTTCATAGTTGAAATCGCCAATTTACAAGTGATGATTAAGCTTTGAGTAAACAAGTGATGATTTCGTCTCTTTTAACACAACCGGGCATTTACAACCACCTAATTTCCATTAACTCATCCTTCGATGTCTTTCAATACTTCATCCAAACATAGAAAACAAATCTTAAGGAAGAAAACTTGCAATCAATATCTTTCCACTACCCCAAGGTAAAAGTTATTTAAACTGATATATGTACCAAAAGAAAGGTTTAAACATGGACGAAGGTACCATCGAGATCAAAACATAGTAATCAATATAACTTGCTATAGAAACTTTTGTACATTACTAATAATCAGAAGTGTACCAAGCATATCGTATCACGGCTCTTCCCCAAAGGAGCAACTCCCACATCACAATACCAAATGAGTAGACATCAATCTACAATATACAAGAAATTGGTTTATGTCGTAACACAAAAATAAAGCATTGTTTACGCTTGAACAACTTATGATCGATAATAGGTGCTTATTAGACCAAGCATTCTTACCTTCTCTGAAACTATATGGCTTTTTTCCACTCGGCTCGCGCCATCCACGTAAGGTTCCTCTAACACCACCAGATACCAAAGTATGTCCGCTTCACCTTTGATAGTCCGAGATCACCTATCCGATCGAAAGTATTGAGATGGGATGAAGAAACAGCTTAGAGAGAAAACATCAACCATTGAGAGTGAGATTTGAAAAAAATGAAAAAGAAGAGAAGCAAGGAAGGGGCGGAGAGGATCAAACCTTGCAGATCGGTTGTTGGGATCCTCATGTTCACCAAGAGGTTCTCACACTTGAGATCGAAATGGACTATATCTTCCCGCAAATATTCCATGCCAAATGCAGCACCCATGGCCAATATAACTCTTTTACGGCGATCAATTGTCCCGGCGGCCACAGATTAGAATATGGATATTGGAGATGATAAATCACACTCGTTTTTGATTAAACAAGTAATACTGCTTTTTTTCCTTAGGAACTGCTTGAGAGACCCATTGACCATAAATTCAAGAATAGCTTGCTAAGCTTCCATCAGACCATCACGAACCACACCATAAAATGAAACCACATTTGGATGATGAAGTGAGCTCAGGATCGAGCTTTTTCCGTAAATCCGCTAACTGCATGATAAGATAAATCAACTTGCAACATTTTCCTCGTAAAATATGAGAAGATTAAAACCAAATAACTATTCTAGTGTTCACCAAGGTGTTAGACGCTAGCCTCGGCAAGGCAGATCGGTGCTTAACACCTAATTGCCAATTAGGCAAAGGCGGCCTCCTAGGCAAGATAGATCGGCTAGGCGGGAGCCGCCAACCGCCTAGGCGGTACGATAGGGAAACACTTAAGTATTCTTTTGTGAATATATGTCACTATGATCATATTGAAAAAATCAAATTTTCTTCTCCCTTGTCAATCTAAATGATTCGAATATTGTGCGTAAGATGTTGTGTGGGTTTGTGAGGAAGGATCGACAAGGTGATTGCATGAAGTTAAACCATTATATGGAACAACTATCCACAAAGAAATAATATGAAACACTAAATAGTCACTAAAAATTTGGCAAAGTAGAGGTTTTGACCTTGAAAGAGGAAAAGAGAAATTTTGCTACACTACTTAACTCAAGTAGGAGTAACTAACAAGGAAATCAAACATACCAAGCGCCGCTCTCGGATGGTCTTCCAAAGAAAGCAACTATCTTTTATTCTTTTGATGGCAAGATCGCATCCTCCATTTACCTCCTTGAACAATTCAGAAAACACACTAATAAGAATGACTGTGATTTGATGGCCGCTACCTTCAGATGGCAAAAATGGTGAGCAGCTCTAAGCGACAAAATGGAAGAGGAGGCGGAGGTTAGAATGCAGAGTATGACAAAGGACAAAGAGAATGAGAATATACACTTATTTGCTTACTCAGAAATGGAAAACAAATCAGGACTTGAGTGTATATTATCCGTAGGTGTGGCACAAGCAATCATAAAGCACGCCTCTAAAATAAAGTACAACAATGACCAAACATGTTTTCCCATTAGGAACTTCATAGGCATGACATTCGATAGTTCAAATCGCATACACCTAAAACAGTCTTTCTCAAGTAAAATAATGTCCATCCACCTCAACCATGGCTACTACCGCGAATTGCCACATAATTCCTATGCATTGATTTTAAAACATCGAAGTAGGAAGCCAAGAACTAAAATATCCCCGTCACAACCAGCTTCTTAAGTGTGTACATTACAAAAGAGTACAACAAGCAGAGCTATCTTACCAAAATTCTACACTCACTGGCTCGAACCCGAAATCTCCGGGAGACACTGCTGCAAATGCGGCGTAGAACCACCGGCATCACCCAAACAATGAGCTTCTGCCCTAAATAACCTTGCGATCCACAGTTAGTGTAGCCTCGAGTAGGAGCAACTCAATCGCACGCCCCCACAACCCTGACAGATACCACCAAACCAGATCGCCCCTAACATCGCAACCATACGGTGAGTGGTTCGATCGTCCTCGCGAGAGGTTTGCACCCAGATTACCCAACGGCGTCTAAATCGCCACAGACGATCCCCCTGCGCACGCCATCGATGACAAGCTTCGACGGGGGCAAACAAAAATATGCAGCGGCATGAGAGAGGCAGATCACCTGGAAGGGGGGTGGTCAGTGGGGCGGGGCACCGGCAAGGTGTGGCGGAGGAAGCGGCTGGGCGAGGGGGAGGCGATGGAGTGGAGCTGGCGGTGGAAGTAGGGTAGGAGCGTGCGCTTGAGCGAGCGACGGGTGGCGGCCATGAGTTCGATGAATTTCCCATACCAAGCCACCGCCAGGGAGGGGAGAGAGAGAGTTCCTGCTGCCTCCTTCTTCTCCTCGAGGCGCCCTTTTCTTGGATGAGATCGACGAACCAAAGGAAGGGGAGAAAAATCTGGAGCTATCCGGAGTGGAACGAGAACGATGGATTTTTTTTCGGCCGGTTTTGTTCGGGGAAGTAGATCATTTTTTTTTCGGTTCGGTTTTGTTTGGTGGTGGAGAACGGACGCATCACCACCAACTCAAAATTAGAAGTAGTGGAGATATATATGTGTGTGCCGAACTAAAATGATATTCCCATTCTTGTAAATTAACTATTTACCATTCTATAGATTGGACTTACAGGATTTGCCACCGTGAAGAATGTAATCAATTACTTGCCACTCCATTACAATGGAAAATACTATAAGTCTAATTCTTAGAGTGCCAATAGTAAATTTTCTCTTCTTTTACTTTCTATTTTAGAATGCGTGTAGCCAATATATATTTATATTTGTCATAGTTAAAGTATAGCAGTAGTTCTGTAATCAAAAGTAATTTTTACATCAATATTTTCTAATAAATTTTCTAAAATAAAATAAAAAGAGTAATGGTCACAGGGGGCATTGGAGATAACGTCGATGTCTAAATTGTCAAGTAAAAGAGAATGGATGTAGTGTATCATTATATTTTTGTTATATTTATCAATGTATGATTAGATAAAAGTAATTTAATTATTAAACATGTGTATTGAAAACTATATCAATACTTGGAACAACATCTATTTATGAACAAAGGTAATGTCCCTTGCCTAAATTTTAACAGAAATTGATGGCAACCAATACAGGAACAATTCAATCCCTTGAAAGTTGTATGAATTAAGAAGAGCCAAAATATCTGTTTATGAACAAAGGTAATGTCCCTTGTCTAAATTTTAATAGAAATTGATGGCAACCAATATAGGAGAAATTCAATCACTTGAAAGTGTATGAGCTAAGAAGAGCTTGGGCTAGGATGGGATAGCCTTGGTGGAAAAATAGCTCCATGAGGATGTTTTCAATGCTCCTAACATATTTGACGTTATCCGTGATCCCGTTATTTGAAAAATAGTTTAAATAATTATGAAAATTCTGAAATAAATTACATAGGTAGGTATGATATAATCTACCCTACTACGAAATTTCAAATCCAAATTTACTCTACACATTGAGAAATGAAAATGTCAGATTTTGGTGAATAGTAGTTTTCATTTTTTATTTTAGATTTTTATTTTCAGCAAATTTTGTCTTTTTTGTTTCTCAATGTGTAGAATGAATTTGGATTTGAAATTTTGTGGAATAATATAATCATATCATATGCTACATATGTGATTGTTTTGGAATTTTTCATAGCTACTTGAATCTTTTTCGAGCAATGGGAGTACGGCTAGCACCAAACTGTTGGCAGCGCCTGAAACATTCTCTACCTGAGGATAGCTCCCATGAGGACACTTTGAGTGCTCCTACTATAATTGGTGCTACCTGTGCTCATATTGTTAGAAACCATTTTAGATAATTGTGAAAAATTTTGAAAAAAAATACATATATAGGTTATCATATAATCTATCACCCTACAAAATTTTAAATCCAAATTTGATGTACACCTTGAGAAAAAAGTGCACATTTCGGTGAATAATAGCTTTATCCTTTTTATCTCGGATTTCCTTTTCAGAAAATTTTGTCTTTTTTGTTTCTTAATGTGTACATTGATTTTGGATTTGAAATATTTTGAGATGCTAGAATATATTATAACCTATCTATGAATTGTTTTGAAATTTTTCATAACTATTTGAACTATTTTTTGAACAACCGGATCACTAGCAACACCATTATAGAGCACTGGAAATGTCCTGTAGATTTCATACCACTTGTGAACTAAATGGGCAATAGAAACAAACTCATTAAACAATAGAATCAAACTTACAAGCAAGGTTCTTACTAATTAACATTTTAACAAACAACCATTGGGCTAGAACCTAGAAATCTCTACATGGAGGTCACTTGGGGGCCAATCAACTAGGAAATTCAAGTGCTTTTTATGAATTGTTGATTTGCTTTGTAATCAATAGTTGAGTTGTATCCCTTTATTAGAAGGGATGTGGGTTGAGAGAAACACCATGACCACTTGTCTCCAATTGCTATTGTTGTGAGAGAGCAAGAGTGTCATACATACATAAACACACACAATATGGGAAACAAGGGAAGAGAGTAGATTGAAAGGTGATGCTCTGTTTCGGATTGCTGCATTCTGCTTGATCCTCATTAAGCTCATGGTTACATGGTTAAGGATGGTTGGATGATTTGATTGGCTCCAAATTTGGTTGCTTCATTCTACACTCATATCTCTACACCTTGAATAATTGGTTTGAGGATTGGTTGAGTTGAACATTATATATATGAAGGTTTTTGTTAGTTTAAGTATGGGAGATTCAAAAATACAATTTTGGTACAAGGCCAGTTTGAATAGTCAATTTGTCTGATTTGGTAGAAACTTTGATGGATTATTAGAGACTCGTAGATTTATAGTTTTTACCTGGTTTTATATTGTTTGGATACATTATTTGCTAGATATAGCTAAAGCATGAAGGGGACATGAACACTACTTCTTGTTTGGCTTGTTGATTTTATTACCTCATATTATTTAATGTTAAGTGTTAATATTGTTGTACCTTATGATAAGAATGTATCTTGATGATAATGTTGTCGTAACCCTCTAAAGGTTCTAGTTCATGGAAGTGGACCAAGTCAGTCGCGTGTTTTTTTACTCATCACATAAAGTAGTTTTTTCTATGTAAATCATTATGACAAATTATGGATGTAGTGTTGTATATAAAATGGCTTATTTATTGGTTGCAACTATCCTAACAATTCATTACAAAGATTAGGTGTCAAAATTTTGCTTGTTTGTTGTGTTGGCACCAATGACAATTTGTTTGCGTGCACAAAAGGCAAATGTTGTTAAATACCTACACATACGGTTATCATTCGATATTGACAACAAATGCAAGATTAGTTTACCATAATTGTCAATTTTGAAGATAATGAATATGTCCAAGAAAACCATGTATACTCATAAAGCATATGAGACTGTTTTATCCTCAACATAGCACACACAGTAAGCAAATGTGGGCAAATTAAGTACAAAACAATGAGATAACGATTAAAGGTTGAGACCATATTTTAGGTGATGCAGGAGATAGCACAATAAATAAATTCGCTATAAAGAATAAACAAATAAAGTGGAAACCAATACACAAAACATTAGAACAAGTGACCATGTCATCCATGTGTTAATTTTCCAAGGTGTGAAGCTACCATAAGTTCCATTGCAAATTTGCTTGTTGAGATACACCAAAAGGTATAGTATCGGTGGTGGGAAGATTGAACATCACCAAATAGAGAGTTTAGGATCTCCAAAATTGGACATAAATGGCAAGCAGCAAATAGGCTATAATATTTACAATGTTGACGAAGGCGCAATGTCTTTTCCTTCATCTTCACATCACAAGTGGAGCGTCTGGACATCAGCAACTTAATATAAAGGCTATGCCAATATATTTGACACAAATGTTAATTACTCCGATGTGTGTCATAGACATTGAACCCATCTCTCCCTTCACCTATCTTATAGCAACATCAAGTTGCTCTCAATATTGTACCACAAAACATCAATAGTTGTGACAACAAAATCCATGTTTTAAATTTCCTAGAGTATTATGTGTTAAATTATGTAAGTTTTATTACAATTTCATAGCATCATGACATATGCATGTTCATTTTTTATACATATGAATATTCTAATAATACAAGGTAACAAATAGGTAAAAATCCATAAACACCACCATAAGTCACTTGCCTTTTCAATTTGCCCCCCATATATTATTTTTATTTACTATATCTATCCTAAGTTACATTGGCTTGCAAATATCTCCTAGGTCACATGTCCGCACTATTTTCTCGTGGTTTTAGTTATGTTGGACACTTGTTCCAATGATTTTAGTACTTATGTAAGTGGTTTTTGTAACATTTCGAATTTAGAAAAGAAAAAATGGAAAAGAGGGAGTGGGCTAGGTCGGCCAATCCAATCTCGACATGCATGCTGAGTTGAACTCGGTCTGGCCAGCTTTATAGGGCTTAGGGGTAGCCAAACCCTAGCCACCACCCTAGCCCCTAGCGCTGTTGTAGCTGAGGGCCACTATCGTGTGTTTCAGTCTTGTGCACCTGCCACACGCGTTGTTACTATCCTATTTGTTGTCATGCTGTTGTTCAGTGCCACTCCTACTATTTTGTTACTGCTACATGCCGTCGTTGCTAGTTGCTTGTGCTACTTCTAGCTGCTGCATGATCATGTGTGTGTGCCCTGCTGCTACCACTAGTTGCCATGTGTGTGCTACCTGCTATGGGTTTGTGCAACCAAAGAAGAGAAGGCACCTAGCAGGATAGGCAACAAGGCAGGAAAGGAGGGGGGAAAGAAGAAGAAGGAAGAAACAAATAGAAGAAAGGAAGGAAGAAGAGGAGGGAGAGGAAGAGAGAAGATTCCATGTTCATGCCATTCTCCATGTTCGAATTCTAGGGTAACAAACCAGGCCCCCTTTTTCTTTGCTAATTCATTGATTACATTGGTTTTATAGTAGAGGATAACAAGGTAGATGTGTTTTTAGCATGATTGGAATTACCAAAACCCAAGATCGGTGCTCCCTAATGTTCCATTATAGATCGATATGTGGTCAAGGTAGTGTAGGATCATGGTGGATGGTAAGTGTTAAGAGGTTATCTTCTTTTTTGTTGATGTCAGGATTCAGTAAGTTATGCTTTCATAACTTGTGGGAACAGTTTAGATTACCTACGTCCTATAGCATAGCCTTTGTACAACATAAAAAATGTAGATAATTGTCTAATGTTTCATTAGAGTACAATAACATTGAATTTGGTAAGTGGTTAGAAAGTTATGGCTTGAAGAAGTATGTTATCTAGAAAGTGGTGGTAATCTACTGTTTAGGGCTAGATGATGACCAAATTAAATTATATCCATAACTAGATAAAACTAGATAATTTTCCCTAGATTTCATAGATACTGTGGTTTACTATATTTTGAGTTGTATAAAAATAGTTACGAAATTGTGAATTCTATTTTTCAATGAAACAATCTTCAAGGCTGGAAACGAGAGGTTAATTGAATTAATTAAAAAAGGTGGATAACTAGAAAATCAATCTTATGTAGTTTTTAGTGAATATGTGGTTTACTACATTTCAATTATTGAACTAGGAGTTATAGTAACTGTTTGGCGAAGGATCCTGTGTAAGAGCAATATTGTTATATTTGATGTATGTACTAATATGGCATATTTTTTTAGATAGGTTTACCTACTGTAGGAGGTGTGACTACAGGTTTGGCCTCAACCATATGCCATTTCGTTCCTCATGGGTAAAAAGGCAAGTGCATAGTAGAATGATGACATGAGTTATTAATTCTTATTGTTCTTGTTGGTAATCTATTATCATATTGCTTTACATGATTCCTTTCATTTATTATAAGAATGATATGGTGATGAGATTAATGGAGATGATGAAATATGTTAATATTGATAAATCATGTCATCTGCATATGTTGCATTCATGAAAAAAGAGGTGACTTGTGTGGGCCTCTGTGACCTACTTGTTGTAGATATAAAAGACATACTTTGGTACTGTAACATCTCAAATTTTGAGGTTTCAAAAATATTTTGTGTAGATTAGGTTCCAATTTTCATTGCTTTAATAAATTAAATAGAACTTTCATAAATGAAAAAAAAAATTAATTTGAATAATATAAACTCCAATTAAATGAAAACAAGTTTTAGTTGGGTTCCTTGTGTAGCAAGGAATTTTCTTGTATGTTCTTGGAATTTTCTGAGTTCATTTGGTATTTATTTTGATTTATTTGAATTTCTAGTCTTTTCTTTAATTTGAACATAAAATCTAAGTTCCAATACCCTCTTGGGCTGAATCTTGGTCTGGCACAATAATCATCGTGTTCCAGCCCAACTCCTCTCAGCTGACCCAAGTCATCAGCTGGCCCAACCCAGCCTGCCAACCTTTGCGTCCGATAAGCATGTGCTACGCATCCCAGCTGCCCCTTTGTCGCTGACCCGTGGGTCCGGTCCCACCAATCAATCGCCATGTTCATCACCTTCCCCATGCAATCTATACTGCCACCTGAGTGACACAAATGTCCATGTGCCTACAAATACCGCCGCCACCCACTTCACGACAATTGTCCCATTCTCATTTCTTAATACCTTATGGTGTCATTTCGGATCTCACCACCATCTCGTCGAATCAGGCTTGAGAAGTTGTGTGCCACTACCGCACTTCGCTGTCAATTCTGCCTTCATCGATAAGTCTCCGCTGCCACTGTCTAGATCCCTAGTGTTGTCTCATTGCGTTCTACATGGTGCTCCCCTCTCTTTCCCGAAAGACGCACCACATGTCTGCCACCTTCGTCTTCATCACTTACCTCTATGGTCATTGCATCATCAACTAATCGCATCGTTGTGTTTGCCTCATCACCCTCACCCAAATTCACCATCGACTAGCCTTAGCCTGTCATTACTTCGTTGTCCCTATCACCAATGAGTTGCCACCGCCATTGATGTTGATCTGGAGCTCTTTGTCGCCACCAAGTGTAGCCGTAGGTGAGCCCTAGGCCCCACGTCGCCTTTGCCACACCTTCCTCTACCTTGCCCAACTTCTCATTTCGCTTGAATGTCTTTGCAACACCGACTTCACTGAAAACCAAACTAGTGCCGCTGCTCAAACCTCATCACCAGCCAACTCCGATGGCCATCGGGTTTCATGCCTATCTCGTTAAGTTCATTATTGCACCCACTTCTAAATGTGCTGCTTCGTGTCCTCAGAAACCTCCTATTTACTGGAGTGCACCATCAATCATCAGAGTTCTCTTGTTTGACTCATTGCCTCCGTGTCATCACCGGATTGCACCATCGATCAGCCTCATTGCCTCCGTGTCATCCGAGTCAACGCACATGTGGTACACCCTAGCCCTAACCCTAGATCGGTTCGATAAACCCAGTCTACCATGAACCAGGTCACGTACATGTGGACCCCACCTGTTAGTGTCCTATTCCATGAGCCTGGTTCATGGTGCATCGCGCTGCCTTTCTTTATGGACCTAGTCTATAGACTGAGGGCCCACATGTTAGCCTCTTTCCTTTTTATTTATTTAAATCCAAAGGAATATTCCTTAGAATATTCTCCTTTTTCTTTGATTTAATGGTATTTTCCTTACCGAAAAATCTTCCAAGAGACCATTATCCTTCATTTAGCTCCGATAGAGTCCGTTCAAGTTTCTAAGTTCATCTAAAATGAGCCCTATATTCCAGCACCATCTATTCTCAATTTTGAGTTTATTTGATCTTCCTTTTTGAGTTTTGTTTGTATTTACTCATTCTCTCTCGTTGGACGTAGATGTCAAGAAGTCGTTCGGAGGAGGTGAATGTAAGCAAGTCAATAAAACAAGATAACGTGATCAAAGATAAACAAATAGAAAATATAGCGAGAGTCAGGTAAGTTGAGCTTTTACCATATTGAACCCAGTTTTACAAAAGTTATTTTTTTCAAATTATTGCATGATAGTTCAAATTATCACCTATTTAATTATCTTAGGAATTAGTTATGCAACCTACTTGGATCATATATACCTTGTCATTTGTTATGATATAATCTTTTATCACCCTAGGATAGATAACTAGTAGTTATTCATTGATATAGAACCAACATGGGTTGGTTAGAGTGTGATTAGTACACTTAGCTATGCAACAGATTAGCAATATTATTTTGAAGTACAAATTCAAATATGATTAATTGTTTATGGGACATATTTATGAAAAGTGTGTGTCATATGTTGTTACACTATGATGATGGCATGTGTTGCACGATAATCAACGGGGGTGCTAAATAATAGGAGGTGAGCATTTTTAAACCAAAACTGACTTACCAAACCGAACTGAATTAACCAATTATTTTGTTTTTTTTGGTTTGGTTTTTGTTTTGATATAATTCGGTTTTCGGTGTTCGGTTCGGTTTTTTGCTTCTAAAAACTGAAATAACTGAATAATCGAATAGCCCATGTGCAATACCACTTTATAATGTTCTTCCTAAAGCCACTAAACAATTCCTATGTTCTAACACATTTATGCATATATTTGGTATATTATGTTCTATTATGCTTATATTGTAACGACCTATGAATATTGTGTGGGTTTACCCTACTCTGTGTTGCGATATAAGAAGGACTAAATATAATCTACCTAGTGTTTATTCATATTTCGGTTAACTGCGCCATTTGGTTTTTTCAGTCTAATCGGTTCAGTTTTTTTGGTTTTAAAATAGTTTGGTTTTTGAAAACGGGCCACCGAATTTCTCGAACCAAAATGAAAAACTGAACTGAATTAACTGAACCAAAATATTTCAATTAATTTGGTTTGGTTTTTCACTTTGGTACGATAAATTCGGTGGCCTGTTTTCGAAAACTAAATTATTTTAAAACCAAAAAACCGAACTGATTAGATCGAAAAAACCGAATGGCCACCCCTAGTAAATAATTTAGACTGAGGCAAGTGGCAAGAAACAATGAGCCTAGGTGGGTCAGTGTGATCTTGGATTGGTATGATTATGTGTTAATAAAGTAATATAGTTTTATGTGAACAAGTGTAGTAAATTAGAAGTCTTGTCTTGGTTAATTAAGAACTTAACCTTGTAAGCCACTGAACTGGGCTAACATACAACCACATATCTGTTATAGGCTAGACCTAACTCAGTAAGTTACTGAGTCTTGACATATAATACCTCAAGTGGTAGACTAAGCTGTGTATGAGGTCAAGGAAGGTGTATGTTGCTGTAGTTCCACATTTTGAACAATTATTATTGCTAGTCCAATGGTGAGTCCCTCTAATTCTTATACTCTACGCGAAGGTGGAACGGTAAGATCAGGCTTATAAGGAGGTCAATGTTCAGATAGAGTTTCTGAAATATTTTGTTATAATCTTCTTAGTCGCACACCTAAGGAAGCGTGTCGATTACATGACATTAAGAGATTGATCATATCTTGTAGATAAAGTACTAAAGTGTATAACCTCTGTAAAGTATAAAACTATTCGAATAGTTGTGTCCCCGGTTATAGATGATGCTTTATAATTTCACAAAGGGGTTAGATTTTATAAAATAAATTTGGGCAGAAAGGTTATGCGCCAATTTAACTTAGGAAATCTTTGAATAACTTATTATTACTGTTATTTATTTTTCTTATGGTTTTAATTTATTATTTATTCAAATGCTAAAGTCTACTTTGTGTAAAAGTACCATATCAACCATTATTTGAATAAGCCTTGCATGTTGTTATTAAACTTGCATTCTATGATGCAACTTGCTGAGTACTCCATGTACTCACTCTTGATATGAACTATGCTACTTAGTTGCTAAAGACATTATCAAGATATCACTAAACAAGGAGGATTACTTTGAAGATCGTGATGAAGATGGTCGCACTACCCCAGTTAATTGCACGTGGGCATATGGATGGGTTTCACTTTAAGCATTCCATTTCTTTTTTGCTGCAGTTTATTTGAGTTGTTCACATCGTAAAGTAGTAATTGTAAGCTTTGATCAGAAGATCTATACTTTGATATTTATTGTTAATTGTTTCTTCCTTAATTATTATGCATATGAAATGATATTTCATCAAGGCTACACTGTGTGTACTAGCTTGATCCTGAACTAGTGCAATATATATACAGGGGATCCAGATTCGTATATTCGGGTCCTGCTAGATAGGCACATCCATGAGATGGAGGGATTGAGAGGATGCAACATCGACGAGTGTGCACTTAGTAATATAGGTATATGCTATGCGATGAGCATATATATATTTGCATTGCATTGATAATCATAAAAGATGATTAATCGATAAATATGATAAATGGTTATGTTATTGTTTTATTATGTACCTACTAAGCCATGAACTCATCCTTGCTTATTTAATATTTTAGATAAAAATAGAGGTGCAAATCAAAATTTTAAAACTTTAACTCACAATATTTTTAAAAATTTTTAATTGGATACATGAAAATCATATGTATAAATTTGTCTTGAAAAGCACTTTCACAATATTATAATTTTATTGAGTTTTATAAATATATTATAATAAAAAATAGTGGTCAAAGTTGTGTTTTGAAGATCATGTCGATATACAAAACGATAACTATTTGCGACTGGAGAGAGTATTAATTATCACTCTTGAAATAATAAAGTACCTAGTTGATTTAGTTGATGAACTTTCGTAATCATATTGATGGACATGTGAACTTAGTTGGATTTTAATTTTATTTGAGAAGTTTAGTTGTTGATTCAATTGTCTCTATATTCTCATTTATCGTTGTCACCAAAAGATAAAGAATGCTCCTAGACGCATGTGATCCGAGCTTATCCCAGTGCAAAGACTTGTGCATTCTTGGGCACGTGGATCCAAGTATTTCCAAGCGTAAGGACTTGGGCGTTCCAGAGCATGTTGTCTTGGGTGTGCTTAGACGCGTGGTTCCAAGATTTATATATTTTTTGTTCATGTTATTATGTAAATTCTTGTTAATATTGTTTACTAGTGTTGTTAATTGTTTAAATATGCTTGTTGAAATTGTTGTTAAAATCATAGTTAAAGTGATGAAGAAAGTGAGATGTGGTAATATCTTGAGCATTTAGTGTAACACCCCGCCAACTCGCACCGCTAATGCTACCAAAAGACCCTAAACCTTATACCTCTACTAAAAGATTGAACCAACCTTGAAACTCCCCAAACCAGATAAAACTAAGTCACCGAAATTTAGAAAATTTCTAAGATGACCTCTCTAGAAAAAGGACATCCACTCAACAGATGTAAAACATTTGCGAGGATATTATTCTAGCAGTCCTTAGTTAACCAATCACAAAACCAATAGAATTTACTAAACTCCACCACGACGCATAACACATTACAATCTTATTAGATACATCAAGATCGAATGAATCGGTTAAACGAATTGTCGGAGGTCAAGTCGGTAATGCAGTTACTACTCCCAACCCGACAATCCAACTTCAAAGTACCTAAAACAAGAAAACAAACAAACGTGAGTCCAAGACTCAGCAAAGCTTAATCAGGCATAAAATAATGAACTCGACTAGAATATAAATGCTACAAGACATAAAGTAAAAGTTTCTTTAATTGATATCCGTAAATAAAAGAAACAGTTTGAATTCATATACAACCAAACATAAGTGCACAACTACTTCATCTTTTGACATAACCAATACTTAATTGAAATCATCCAAAGAAAAGACGCAGATTCTCCCCATTTACCACATACAACTCCTAAACGAATTAAACCATACTCACGCCTCAATAATCGCTCGTGATGAGTCCACGACTCAATCCTCAACTTGTCATTTCCTTCTCATCAATTAACATTTACCAATTCGCACACAATGCAATGCTTTTATACTCTCATCCCTTTTTTCTCATGACTCAAAAAAATGAATGCACCATGCATGCTCATAATGCACATTGTCATAGCGTATATCCAGATAGCCGAGTGCACACCCGCTGGTATGCACCCTCAATCCCAACCATCCTGGGGCGGGGCCTACTTTATCGACTCGCTCCCATTCACCTCGATGAATGGGACTACGAGGTAGGACTTTGTGCTCACTACGGTGAGCACCGAGGCCCGTGATCAACATGGGACGCCTCGTCCATCATGAATGCAATTATGCAATTGACGTGAATGCATTTCATCCTCATTCATTTTCACCACACATAGCCATAACCAATATGGAAGTACCAATTAACTTGCTATTTCCCCAATGTGATTCATTCGAGAGTAAATAAAGTCATGAATAAAATTCAGGGAAAGGCATCACATAATTTCTATAAAGTAGATTAAATTTACAGATATGAACTAGGTGATTATAGTGCAAGCTTGTCCCTACACTTGCATCAACATAACCATACTCGTTCGACAATTTCGTAATGCAATGCAATAAATGGGAATTGAATAACTTACTTACCAATTTGCTAACATTTATCCATCCTCATCACCATACTAAAAACAACTTCTAGACATGCTAATAAACATAATCACATCATTAGAATTTTCATAATCTTATCGCAAACAAAGCATTTAACATCCTAACAACGCCTAGGAGTTGCACTTGCCTTAAACCTCGGAAGGAACCCGACGGCCCATTGCAATAGCTTAGCAACCACCAACCCTAGAGAACAAAGAACCCAAGATAGGGCAAGGTACGATTGTCACAACACAACTTAACGGAAATTAAAGAAGCATACACTTCAAACCATCAATTAAAATAGAATCATTCCAAAATGATATTCTAATAGCCACACAATGCCCTAACAGTAACTAAAAGACATGGTTGGATTTGAACTTGGGAATAATTACTACTAAACCAAACCATTAGGTTTTATGTCAAGTTTGCCATCACCCCTTTACTTGCCACAAGTAGACTTATAAATATGAAGATTCAAAAGGATTAAGGTGAAGATTAAGCACATTTCTATTCTGAACATGAACCACAACTTCTAATATACCTCCATTACTAATAACCACCATGCACTAAGAGCCTCTCTTCCAACCTTATCTTTCTCAATCCCATAAGAGCACAGAATACGATTTACAAATGCCCTTTTTCAACTAACAAAGAAGACACTACAATTTCTAAGCTCCATTACATGCAAGCCAAGCAGTGATCAAGGGTTTACCCACGTAAAAGACCTACAATGAAACCAACAAAAAGGGCTATACGATACCATCTAGCTACAACTCTAATAAACTTGAGCTAACCAGAATCTACCAAATACTCTATAGCCAACAATAGATGTTAAGCAGTATTAGATTCTACACGCATATGTTGACAACATTAAGCATATATATGGTTTTAATCCTTGAATATGTTTACCCATCAGTCAAGCAAGCAAAGATTAAGCAAAATACACATACATCATTCCCTAATTGGACATGAGTATATAAACTGCAACACAATACTCATAATCAGCGCAAGAATTGCACAGAGGCATGCACATCACTGTGAAATGCATTAGGAACATGATAGGCTATACATACATAAATATCCATAACAACAACGGCCTAGAAGTTAATTTCCATGTCATGCTAACCAATCACAAAAGTCCAGTATATGAGGCATTCCTAACTGCACATATATTTGATGAAAGGAAAATTCCAACACCTTTATAAATTTGGAGTCTTACACATTATTTGAATAACCAAAGCATTAGCATGTATTTATATTTTCCGATTGGCATCGCAAACAACTTAGGAAATAACTATGGGGAGAATCTAAAAATTAAAACTAATAACAGGAGTACATGACCAAGTAATCCCATTTCTTTCAATTGACAATAGCAAGTATACGTGCATATACTCTCTCTTTGGCAAATCTCAGTACCCCCAAACCACTAAAGAATCCATTTATGATAATCAAGCAAGTTTAATCATCATGGAAAAGTAATATACAAATACAAGTACTAGGGTTGAGCATGTGAGGCATTTCCTCAAGCACCTTATCTACAACCATGCATCCACAAGCTAGACCCCACCTCCACATACCACAAGAAGGAGAGGAAGTCTACCGAGCTGCCGCCGGGTCGCCACCGGAGCCGAGCGACGCCAGGAAGGGAGGGAAGGAAGGCGGCGCCGGCTCTGAGCCGCTGCCACTGGCGTCACGCCGGGGTTCGGCAGAGGACAGAGAAGAGGGCGCCACCAAGGTGAGGAGCCGGGCGACGCCTGTCTGGGAAGGAGGCACACGGCCAAATAGGGCGCAGGAGGCAGCTGGGGAGAGGGGCGCCGAGGAGCCAGGCACGCTGGCCGGGGAGGAGGAGACGACGACGACTTGGCCATGGCTATCGAGCAGAAAGGAGGCGACGGGAAAAGTCAAGGCTAACATCGACTGGGAGAGCAATGCTAGGAGTGGGGAAGGACAGAGAGTCGCTTGGGGGAAAAATATCTAGCCAAGAAAGAATGGCAGCCACACATATAAAGGAAGGAGATGAGGTTAGGTGGAAAAGGACCTGCAGTATTACATTTAGAGTACTAGGGTGTTACAATTAGTATCAAAGAGGGCGTTAGGTCCATGGTACATGGAATTAGTTACTTACAATAGAGTAAATCATTAAAAGCAAGAAAATTGTAGCATTGGTTAATCACACTAAAATTTTGACTTAGGATTGTTTGAAAATAGCTTAGGAAATTGTTTTTCAAAAATTTGACTTAGATTGGTTAATTAAATTAAAACTTGATACTCTATGCACAGGATGAAGGGTATGTGTTATCATTGTATTTACACTTTAATGTTATATTCCTTTATTTATGAATAATGATGTCATGAGATGATTACTTTTAAGTTGTTTGAATGAAATGGGTTTATGTGGAATAGTTATGTCAAGGGTTTCGGTCATTGTCTTTAGTTGTGGTTGAGGTTGTGGTTATGGGCGTGGCTAGGTAGAGCCACCGTTTGTTTAATATGTGTAACACCCCAGCGCTAGCCGCGCCACGGATGCTACCCAAAACTCTAAACACTCAACGACAACTCAACAGAATTGTCTAAAACAAACCGCTAACTCTAAAACCGGTTTAAAACTAAGCCGGCAAAAAGTTCAAAATTTCGGCATGACCTTCCTAGAAAGAAGGACATCCACTCAGCAGACAGAAAGCAATAATAGTATAAATCAGTCATTCAATCACGAAGAGACATTCTAGCAGGTCCTTAGATATCAATCACACATCCGCTAACAAAACAAAAAAAATAAACTACGCGACGACAAATAACATATTACAACCCCACTAAATACAATCAGGCTTTATGCATTAATTAAATGCAATGGCGACCGAAGTCGTGCACGTGCTTCTACTCCCAACCCAGCGAGTCGTCTGCAAGGTACCTAAAACAGGAAGCAAACAAGCGTGAGTCCAAGACTCAGCAAGTGCAACAATAATAAAAGGTAATGAATTAAGCTGAATTACATTTACTTAGAACTTAATATAACCATTACTTAAATGAAATCAATAAGGACAAGAAGCAGAATTAATCCCTCAAATTATTACAACCAACTTGAAAACAAAACTAACCTTACGATGCCTCAATAAACAATCCAGATGAGTCCACGACTCAATCCCGACACATCATTTCCATTCTCATCAATTAGCATTTATCAATTACAACACACAATGCAATGCAATGCATTTATGCTCTCATGCTCAAAATGCAACCTTTTTAGCCTATACCCAGATATGGTGAGTGCACACCGCTTGGTGCACCCTCAATCCCAACCATCTCGTGGCGGGGCCTACTCTATCGACTCGCTCCCATCCGTGGATGGGACTACGAGGTAGGACTTTTGTACTCACTACGTGTGAGTACAGAGGCCCACATCAACATGGGTCGCCTCTTCTGTAATGAATGCATATATGCAAATGATGCTTTTAAACAATTCATACACGGCATCACAAGTATTTGCTCGTAACCATGACCAAAAACGAATCGCATAAACATAGAAACAATAGGGAAATTCTTAAACATACCAAAGATTAACCGACTAGTACATATAACAATTCTCAAGCCCATACAAGAGGTAAATCTTATTCCAATGTCTCCTGTGAAAACCTGTCATGCAATGCATCATGCCAATGTGCTTAAAATGATCTCTTTCCGCTTTCATCATCATACTAAGAACCATTTCTAGATATGCTATTAAACACAACCAAATCATTAGAATTTTCATACTCTCATCGCGAGCAAAGAATTTAACATCCTAATAACGTTCTAGGGGATGCACTTGCCTTTACCGACGGAGAATGGAGTGGCATGCGCTTGAGGCCACTCCCGATGTAACCTTCATCGAGCTCGAGAGGTAGCAAATGACCAGCGAGAGTGAGAGAAAGAGGACACCATTTGCCTTTCTTCCCATCTTTCCCCATCGACACCTCATACCTTTCCTCTCATGATCACCACCTTGACCTCCCCGAGGAGGAATCGCACTGTGGTGATCGGAGGAACACAAGGACAACAAGCGATTGTCACCATCGGGATGAAGAACATCAAGAATATCAAGGGTGTGCCTTCAACATTCCTTTCGAAGTACCTCTTTGTACCCATTCAATTACACTTCTTGAATAGTTTATTCCACGGAAGTTTAAACTCACATGCTGATTTTGTGCCTAGGGATGGCGATATCTTATTTAAAAGAAGTCATTGATACATTACACGATAAGCGTGAATATATCTCGCATAACAAGTATTTGATTTGGTGCCATCTCAAACAATAACATTTCTACAAGACAATAGGTCGATGTCACATACATTAAGAGTAGTGCCAATATGGCACTTACTAAAGCTAATAATTTGGACAAGGAAAGAAAGGCAAGCATATGTGTAACATCGCTATAAAATCACTTTCATGAAAGTCTTCAAAGATAAAATCCTAAATGAAAAGTAGAGCAACCGAACGAACAACATTAGATTGCACAAGTTGATTGGTTGTTGAAACACATTTCTTATCCAATACCTCAAGTTATCGGGCGATTTCTAAGCTACAAGGCAACAAAGAAGAGAAATCCATCAACATATACAGCTTCGGTTCAACAAAGAAGTAGCTTTAAACCTGCTTTTTCCTTGTGATGAAGTTTCTTTGAGCCCTAAAACACTGCAGCTTTGATCGCATCGAATTAACTCACTTTTTCTACACTACGCTAATAGTCACGAGAAACGCGGTTCACATTTTCTTTTAATTTCTCTGCGAACATGAACTCCATACCCTTAACCGGCTTAGGTTCGACGAATCCGATTCAAAATTTGCATCCAGTAACTATGACTAGGATTCATACCACATGCATCACCATTGGTATCGAGCAAATATCATACACATATCTAGGATCCAGGATCCACTCAACTAATTGCATCTCAAAACAAGGATTCTAGCTAGGCATTTGCACAAACACTTGGCATGCAAGTTGGACCCCAAGAAGAATATACCTCAAAGACCTCCTCATGGAGCCATGGAGGAAGGGGGGAGGTGGGGGAGAGCTGCTCTACATTATCGCCGCTTGGCCACGGATGTCTTGGCCACTGAGGGCAAGACACCAGAGAAGGAGGCGCCAGGGAAGGTCGGGCGGGAGGAGATGCCTGCCTTGGGGAGGTGCCAGAGAGGAGATGGGGGCGACGGCCATGGAGCACACCACCAGAGGTGGCGATGGCTGGAGAGACGCCGAGGCCAGCCAGATGGGCGCGAAGCGGCCAACAGAGGCGCCCGAGGCTCAAAGGCTGGGCGGGCGCAGGCCGGAGCAGTGAGGCCGAGGTGGCGTGAGGGTCTGGGAGGCCGGCCAGGCGGCGCCGGGACGCCAGGAGGCGCGGCAAGACAAGGCGGGAGCCCGAGGCGGCGGCGATCGAGCCAGGAGGAGTCACCGGGAGCTTTGGGGAAAAAGGCTAGCTTCCTTTTTCACAGGTGGCTTTAGGGTTAGGAAAAAATATATATATAAAAACTACACAACAATTCTAAAGAACACAAACCAATGACTAACCAAAAACTCGATGAAACCAAAATTTCTTAGAGTAAAACATGCCGTAGAAAAAAAATATACGGCTTAGAGAAAACTCCCTTCCGACAAGCACTCGGCAAAACTCAAAACTTTTTGTCTAAGAACCCTGGAGGAACGTTTTGCGGTATTACAATATGTCATTGATCGGATAGTCTATTGAGGATGTTACTTCTGTTGAGTCATCAACGGTCAGAGAACAGATGGGTTTAATGATGAGTCTTTATTGATTGTTCTTACTATAATTACCAGCGATTGGTTTTATTGGTTATCTTTTTTATTGCTGTGTAGAGAAAATTATTGCCTTTTTCATGTGTTTATCAGTTTTCACATTTAAAAGAAGTGGGGGTTTAAATTTTTTCCTTTTAACAGGATGATTCCTTAATCGCTTGGCCTTTTTCTTTTTGTGAAAATATGCTTACAAACATATTTCTTTCATAGAAGTTTTAAAATTTTAAAATTATTTTAGAGAATTTTGCATGTTAGAATGAGGGATGAGGGAGGGAAAAAAGGAGATCGTGGGGATGGTGGTTGAAGGATCGCTGTGAACGTTGATGGGACAATCGTCCCATTGGTGTGGGGGTAAAGTCATTCTTTTATTATTTAAGATAAGATTTGAACCATGCTTTAGATCACACGTGCGCAAATGCATCTGGTCTATAGGCCGTGAATTGGGGTTGCCTATAAAAGATAAGGGCAACTAAACCTAGTGTTGTGTGTTGGCCTTTGACCGTTAGAGTGCATCCCTATGTTACCTATCAAGAGTTTTTCATAAAAGGTTTGTATTCGCTTTGTAGATAAAGAATTGTTGTTCTTGGGCTACATGTGAAATCCTTGTGGTTATTCATGCCTAGATCGTTGGCATGGTTTCGCCTCCTTCGTGATCCCTCGATGTTACCTTCATCGTGGGCTCGCCGATCAAGGGGAACCATGCGTGATCCTCAAACACCGCCACCGCGTGCTCCGTAGTTCAAACGCACCACTGCTATGCTCGCTTAACGATGTCGCCTCTGTGTTCGTTTGTCACCTCTAGCTCAGTGCTCGCCAACCTAGGGAGCTATTGGAGAACTTGGTGGTGGTGCCCTGGACTTGGTGGCGAACTTGGATTGAGAGGAGGTGGGGAGGAAGATGGACTCATTTACTCGATTGCTTTAAGATTAGTGTATCGACATGTGGCACAAATCCATAATAGGGCCTCTAAAGGTTAGATTTGGGTGCCTCATCCTCTTAAGGTCATGATGGAAATTTGGAACACCCCCGACTCCGTTTAGAAACAACAAATTTCACTTTTCAGAAAGAGGCAATTTGATTTCTGTAGGAATTTTAAAAAGCACGTGCTACAAATGAGGTATTGTTGTTTAATATTTGTGTTACCATATTGGACGGTATATTTGACTGCTCGGTGAATACGCCCTCTTTGCACCACAAAGGTTGATGCGCACAATCATCTGTCATCAGGATTGGGTGAGAAGTGGTGACGAGAAGTTGACCAAAAAAATATTTTGAATTATTGCCGAACAGTTTACACTAGCGCAGCCCAAAAAAAAGAGGAAAAAATGGGACTCACGATCCGGAGGGAGAAGTGGGGCCCACGGCCACGAAGGAGAGTGGCGGCAAACCGAAACCAACCTTCGCACGGCAACCTCCCCATCCGACGGCCAGGATCGATCCCCAGCAGCATGCCCTCCCCCGCCACGTCACCGATCCGCGTACCCCCCCTGCATTGGCTGATGTCCCCTATATAATCCCCATCCACCTCTCCCTCGCACTACCCGCAAACCTGTCGCTGCCTCTGCACTTTCTCCGGTTTCTCCTGCCTTCGTTTCCCTTCCACACAGCGGGTTCCGTACGTCGGCTAGAAACCCTAGCAAGCTAGCCATGGCCGGGAGGGGCAAGGCGATCGGCTCGGGCGCCGCCAAGAAGGCCATGTCGCGGAGCTCCAAGGCCGGGCTCCAGTTTCCCGTCGGCAGGATCGCGCGGTTCCTCAAGGCCGGCAAGTACGCCGAGAGGGTCGGCGCCGGTGCCCCCGTCTACCTCGCCGCCGTGCTCGAGTACCTGGCCGCCGAGGTGCGTGGAATTGTGATTTTTGGTGCTTCGATTTGGTTTTGGGTGGTAATTATTGGAGCGGTTGGGTCTGCGGTTGTTGAATTGGGAGCGGGCTGTAGAATTGGGGTAGAATTCTAGGGTTTCGGATGGGAAAATTTTGGGGGTTCGACGAAAGATTTGATTCTGGGTGGGCGGGGGTGCTTTGATTCGCTTAGTTCGCTCGAATCAGCGAGGGTTTGGAGTGATCGTTGTAATTGTCCTGTTTCCTGCAGGTTCTCGAGTTGGCCGGGAACGCCGCGAGGGACAACAAGAAGACCCGGATCGTGCCGCGCCACATCCAACTCGCCGTTCGCAACGACGAGGAGCTCTCCCGCCTGCTCGGCACGGTCACCATCGCCAGCGGCGGCGTTATGCCCAACATCCACAACCTGCTCCTCCCCAAGAAGGCCGGGGGCGGCAGCGCCAAGGCCGCGGCCGGCGACGACGACAGCTAGATCCTGATTCCTGACGCTCTTGCAGTGGCTGACGGTCTTCCAGTGACTGTGGCGGTGGCTGTGGATGTTGTATCAGTGTGTGGTAGCGCGTGTGTTCTAGCCTGCCTAGGTGTTGCGTTCGAGTAGGAGATTATTATTATTGTTCGGTGCTGAATTGTGCTTGTACTGATGCTAAAACTTCAATATGGACATGGATTAGTTGCTCTGTAATTTGTTTCTACGTTCTATAAAAGGTGCATCTTTGGATGACTTTGCTAAATCTGCTCTACTCGGATGTTCATATTCTCAATTGGTGTTTGGAACTTGTAGTAAATAATTTCTGTCAGAATTGTTCACTTGTGAAATTCATGTCTGACATTGAGCGTTGTTTGAGCTTGTCGAGTTCGGCGTGATAACTCGACCATGGCTGGCTGAGTTGATCATGTTTAACCATCGTATCCTGGTCAAAATGTTTCTCTGTTCCTTGGATCACGTGCTAATGTTTTGGGATGCTAAATTGTGGTTCTGAATTTTTGTTCGAAAATTTCACGTGCCTAGCGATTTTGAAACTGTGCCAAGGCGGCAAGCTGAAAAAAAGGTTGGATTTAATACCAGCTCGGATAAGTTATTCCGCGAAGAAACCGCTTTTGAGAAGAATGGGCGAAACAATTCAGCTCCAGCTGCATGCGAGCAAGTTGCACATTTGATGGCCTGATTGGAGTGGCAATCTCGTCAGAGAATCGTTTATTCTGTTACAAACGGATCTGCGTTGAAGATCCAAACGATGGATATAGGGTACAAATCAAGAAAAATAAGCCACTTACAGTAATACACTCAAAACTTCCAGTTTACACAGCACAGGAATACATGATGTTATAGTAGGAGATATGTTTTCATGCTTTTCTTTTTAAGAATTGCACAAAAATTAAAACATGAATAAAAGCTAGATGATGATTACTCACCCTTTCGTTTGCTTCAACATTTGTACAATTTATACTTAGAGGGAAAACATTGAAGCACTGCTCATAGACACTTAGCAGGTATGCTAAGGATTGTGAAGTACAAGCAAAAGAATCCTATCCGCGATCTTGTGTGGTGCATTTCTGTTTCTATGATGACAAAGCTTAAATGAGAAATGGCTCGTGCGTCTGTCCTCTCCACGCCTGCCCACCTCCCCTGCCTGCACAGCGCCCCCACACCGGTGTTCACCCCGAACCCGGCAGCCACCCAAACCCCTTCCTTTCTTCCGTCCTCTCCGATGGATGCCTCACCGGTTGGCTCGCCTGAGTCGGCCTCCTCTCCCTGGTGATCGGCGACGCTTTCTCCTTTCGCGTAACTGTACCACCCCACCGGTCGTTCAAAGGTACTGCGATGGCGGGACAACAGCGAGTCACCTTCATCGTCTCCAGTCTCCTGCAACTCTGCTAGGCCTGACCCACCGCCGGTGTCTTTCCACGACGTGCTGGTAACGGACAAGCCAGCGGTTTCTTCGGCCTTCGCTCCTCTGGTCGGGTCCTGAATAAGATCGCGGGCGCCTGCGAAGACTTCTTCCTACCGCCACTCGAGGCTGTCGCGTCTTCTAGCCATCGTTCGTTTCGGGTGTGGCGGCGGCTGGTGCCGACTCCTGCGCCTCGCGTCTCGACTCCCCGCCCGCTTCTCCCCTCCGTTGAGCCCCGTATGGTGGTTCCGGAGTGGAAGCCAGAAGAGGAGGGGTGGATTCGTGTCATCAGCAAGCGCTCGCGGTGGCGGCTGAAACGCACTACGGGGCATCCTCAGCGAGCTGTTCCGAAGGATCTTCGGGGCAAGTGTTTCAACTGCTTTGGCGAAGATCACCGGGCAGTGGACTGTCAGCGGAAGACAAGGTGTTTCTGTTGCTTGGCTTTAGGGCATCATTCCTACGCCTATCCTTGTTCCACATTGCCCCTCCCTCTCTGGTGACTGCGCATCGTTCGGTTTGGAGTCGCCTGTCCTTCCAAGTCATTCCTGCTGTGGCAGCGATGGATGGTTCTTCATCCGCCTTCATGGTGGGTGCTCGTCATTGCCGGCTGATGATGGTGCCCCTAGGGAGCGCGATGGACGGCTGCGTCGCTGGGTTCGCAGACGTCGTGCTGCTAGCCGGGATCAGTCTGGTTCGTCTCCTTCGTCGCGTCAGGATTGCGGCAACGGTTCCAGTGGTGGTGACCACGATCTTACGGCCACCGCGTCCGGCCCGGCACCGGCACCCAAGCCACGGTGCATCATTGATCGCTCATCCAGCATTGTTCACAGAGAAGAGGAACTTCGGCGTGCATTGTTCGTCTCGGTGATCGGCAATAGGTCGGTAGTTTCGGCGGACGAGCTGGCATCCGTAATCGCCCAGTCCTTCAGCTTGAATGTCAACGAATTGGTGCTCCGCCGTTCCAAGCCTGAAGATTATTTGTTATTCCTTCCTGATGAAGCTATGGCTGAGCTTGTTTACAATGGAGGATGGCCACTTTCTTCCTCCTCAGTTCGATTGCATTTCACAAGATGGACAAGATTTGCTCATTCTACCGATGCTGCTCTGCATGTTCCTGTTAACATTGAGTTTCGCGGCACTCCAAATCATGCATGGGAGCTCTTGACCGCACATCATTTGCTCAATGGGTTTTGTTAGATAAGTGATATTCATCAAGACACTGCTGATCAGCTCGATCTCTCTATCTTTTGAGTCACGGCGTGGTGCTCCCAGCCAAAACTCATTCCCAATTCTATGGAGCTTGTCATCGTTGAGCCTCCGGTTGATGTCGAGGAAAATCCGCCGGTGAAGTGTGCCTTGGCATACCCCATTGACATCTCCATGTTTCCCGTTCTTGTGCCATCGATGGATGGAGGTTCCCCTCCTTCTCCTCCGGTAGAGGACGACCAAGGCCGGTGGAGGAGGCGGCGCCGTCGACGACGCAGTCCGGCGCCCCACGATTCGGCGGGAGACGAGCGAACCCGCGAGGGCCCACGTGTCTCGGAGCATGCACGCCTGGGACCAAGCCCTTCTAGCAGTCGCCACGTGGCGGGCCACCCTAGATCTGTCTTGGAGCATCGTGCACCTGCTGCATTCCCGTGCAATGTTGGCTCCTCGGGTGTGCAATTTGCGTCTCCGCCAACTGGTGTTGCTTCCCCATGTAGTGCTAGTGCTAGTCCCTCGGGTCCTAAGATCTGCAACGATATCTTTGCCCCAGAGCCCCAGGCGGATGCTTCGGGTCTCGCCCCATTGTCTACGTGCGCGTGCGCAGTGACTAATGCAAAGGCGGCGGATCCTTCCTCTTCGTCCAAGATGGATTCGCCTGCTTCCCATTCCAATCAAAGATGGGGCCAAGGCTTCGGCTATTCCTGTTTTAGCGGCCCAGCAAGGAGTCACATCCTTATCCCATACCTCCATCCCAGTTGATGAGTCTGGTTCGGAAGCTCTCCTGGTCAGTGGGCCAACCATCAATGGCCCCTTACCGGTCGACGAGCCTGTACTGGAGGTTCTCCTAGACAAAGGCCTAGCTTCCGATGGGTCTGGTGCTCCAGTTCACGAAGGTTTGATTGTTGTTGCCACGCCATCTGCCACTGTCGAAAGGGTCAATGCTTGCACCGATCTCCTGCCTGACAGCTGTAGCCCCAGAGCTTTCTATTGCTGAGCCCCGTAGGGATGTGACACCCAGTCAAGCCTCCCGCGTTTGGCCAGCCAATCCCAAGGTGTACTCCAGGCGCGACAAGCAATTTTACTCCAAGCTGAGGGGATCTAGTGCTAGCCCTGCTACCCCATCCTCACGAAGCTCCTCCCCATAGCAAACTTGCAAGAACTTCATTAGTAAGCTCACCAAGAAAACTTCCACGCTGGTCCCGGCACCCCATGTTCCCAAGAGAAGAAAGAAGACTATTCCTCCTGGCACCACTCCACATCGTAGCCGGTGGATCCCTGGGGTTGGGGTGGAAATTCAAGCTGAACCTGAGCCCAACCGCGTCAAGAAACGTGTCATGAGATCGCTTGACCTAATCGGAGAGTACGCGAAGCTGTTTGGGTAGCCTTTGTCTGCCTCTCATATCCAAGCATTGGTTGCTTTGTTTGGCTGGACTCCCTAAATGATTTGGACAGGGTTGAGCAGGCCTTGAACCCTTAAGGGTATTTGTAATTTTGGTCGTTTCTTCTCTGCTTATTTTTTCAATGAATCCATCAAACATTATTGTTTGGAATGTTCGGGGACTTAATTCTATGGCATGGCAGGATTCAGTACGTGTCATTGTGGACTCCTTGAGGGCAGATATCATATGTCTCCAGGAGACCAAGATGGCTGCAATTTCTCAGTGGGTTCTGTTATCTATGCTAGGTTCAGACTTTGGCAATTTTGTGGAGCTCCCTGCCAATGTACTAGTGGAGGAATACTCATTGCATGGAGGAACCATCTTGGGCCAATTGGTGCTAGTCGGATTGATGCTTTTAGTGCCTCAGTTCGGTTCTGTCTGGCAGATCAATAAACTTGGTGGTTAACATGTGTTTATGGTCCACAAGGTAATGACAAGATTCTCTTCCTACAAGAGCTCCGAGAAATTAGAGCTTCCTATCTATGACCGTGGGTGGTGGCTGGGAACTTTAACCTCATTTATAAAGATAAAGACAAGAATAATACCAACTTAAATCGTGCTATGATGGGTCAGTTTAGGCGTCTTATTGATGATTTGGCTCTCAAGGAGTTGCCTTTACATGGTCGAAAATTCACTTGGTCTAATGGGCAGGACTCACCCACATTAGTTAAGCTTTGATAGAGTTTTCTGCTCAGTTGATTGGGAGGATCTTTTCCTAAATAGTCTACTGCAAAGTGCAACAACAGAGGATTCGAATCACTGTCCACTTCTCCTTGGGCTGAGAGATAATAAGTCAGGGAAGAGAAGGTTGCATTTTGAATCTTTTTGGCCAAATCTAGATGTTTTTCATGAGGCGGTTGAGCAGGCATGGTCTCTTGTTCCTATGCGTTCTTGCCCCCATGGTGACCTTATCTTTAAAGTTTAAAACTATTGCTAGAGGATTACAGAGTTGGAGCCAAAAGAAAGTTGGGCATGTCTGCTCACAGCTTGCCCTTGCCAAGGAGATATTGCATCAGCTTGAAATTGCACAGGATAGTCGCCTTCTCTCCCCCATGGAGATTTGGTTGCGTAACTGCCTCAAAAAACATTGCCTTGCCTTAGCTTCTCTCATGAAGACAATTGCCAGAATTCGATCTCGGATCAGTTGGCTTAGTGATGGAGATGCTAACACTGCCCTATTTCATCTGCATGCTCGACACCGCAAAAGAAAGAATTTTATAGCTATTCTTTCTTCGGGTGATCAGATTCTTACTAGTCATGAGGACAAGCCAAATTTAATATATGACTTTTACAGTGATCTGCTTGGTTCCAGCACAGACAGAAATCACACTATCAACCTCGACATGTTGGGCATTGCATCCCATGAGCTATCTGATCTTGATGCTCTTGTTTCTGAAGACGAGGTATGGAATACAATTAAGGAACTTCCATCCGATAAAGCACCCGGTCCGGATGGGTTCACGAGCCGCTTCTATAAATCCTGTTGGTCAATCATCAAGGGTGATGTTATGGCTGCCATCTCGGCTGTATGGTGCAGAAGATTTAGAAATTTTGGGATGCTAAACATTGCATATATTACTCTTGTTTTGCTAAACTTGTTACCAAGATATTGGCTAATAGGCTGGCCGGTCGCCTCCAAAATTTGGTCTCCCCCAACCAAAGTGCATTTATCAAAGGCCGCTTCATCCAAGACAACTTCATGCTAGTGCATCAAACCATGAAACTTCTACACCAACAAAAGCAGCCCCGAATTCTTCTCAAGTTGGATATATCTAAAGCATTTGACTCGGTTTCTTGGCCTTTCCTTCTTGAGACCTTGAAAAAGTTGGGTTTTGGATCCATTTGGTGTGACATAATCAGTGGGCTCTTGGCTTCTTCTTCTACTTAGATTATGCTTAATGGGATTCCTGGTGAGGTTTTCTTTCATCAGCGAGGATTGTAGCAAGGAGACCCCTTGTCCCCTATGCTTTTTATTCTGGTCATGGACATCCTTAGTCGTTTGGTATTATGTGCCTCGGAGGAAGGATTGCTGTAGCCCCTCTCCTCTAGAGCAATTCATCACCAGATGTCTCTCTATGCAGATGATGTGGTTTATCTTCCTCTGCCCGGCAGCTGTTGATATCGATTTGGTGCTTGATATCCTAAACCTCTTTGGAGAAGCCTCGGGCCTCAGAACCAATGTGCAAAAGAGTAGTGTTTTCCCTATCCAGTGCACGGAGTTCGAAATTGCGGTGATTCAGAATCGCCTTCCCTGTGAGTTACAAGAATTTCCCCTGCAAGTATCTTGGAATACCTCTTTCCTTGAGAAAGTTGACAAAAGCTCAAGTCCAGCCCATCATAGACTGCATTGCAGACCAATTACCTGAGTGGAAGGCTGATTTAATGACACGTGCTGGCCGTGTTGTTCA
The DNA here is from genome assembly GCA_036346375.1 of Guadua angustifolia. NCBI lineage: Eukaryota > Viridiplantae > Streptophyta > Magnoliopsida > Poales > Poaceae > Guadua > Guadua angustifolia. The sequence goes on along the minus strand of CM070512.1, from coordinate 12,746,039 downwards.
GGTACAATTTGTCCTTACAGCCATGCTTGTGTATCTATCCATGGCCATTGACCTTCCTCCATGGGCTATTAAAGCAATTGACAAGATTCGGCGGGGTTTTCTTTGGAGAGGAAGGAAAGATGTCAAGGGTGGTCACTGCCTTATTGCTTGGGCCAAGGTTCAATGGCCCCAAGAGCTTGGTGGCCTGGGTATATCTGACCTTAAAACTCTTGGTTGGGCTCTTCGGATGTGATGGTTGTGGCTGCAAAAAACAGAACCTGGTAGGCCATGGTCAGTTCTCCCAGTCCAGGTTCCTGAATGTGTTCGTGCTTTCTTCTCCATGGCGGTTGAGACCGAGATTGGTGATGGTTCTAATACTTTGTTCTGGAAAGATAGATAGCTTCATGGAGATCGAATTGCTAGATCTTGCACCCAATTTATTTGGTTCGGTTTCCAATAGAAGGGCTAACAGACGCACTGTTAGTGATGCCTTATTGGACCACCATTAGGTTCAGGACATCCAAGGTGCTATTTCAGTTAATGTTCTTTATGAATTCCTCGATCTTTGGGAGATGCTGTATGAAATAGTGCTGCAGCCTAGTGTTGAAGACACTCACCGTTGGCATCTCTCTACTTTTGGACAATATTCTGCTAAATCGGCCTATGAAAATTTATTCCAAGGTTCTGTCCAGTTTTGTCCATGGGAACTTATTTGGAAGTCATGGGCGCCGAGCAAATGCCGTTTCTTTCTTTGGTTGGTGATGCACAGGCGCTGCTGGACTGCAGATCGGCTTGCTCGAAGGAACTTGCCGCATGTGATGCGCTGCCCTCACTATGATCAGGACAGTGAAACAATTGACTATTTGCTTACCAACTGTGTTTTTGCAAGACAGTCCTGGTTCTGCCTTTTACAGCGTTTTGGTCTGCAAAGCCTATCTCCTTCGATTGAAGATAGCTCTTTCGAGGATTGGTGGTACAGGACCAGTGAATCAGCTAATGATTTGGTGCGGAAAGGCATCGATTCTCTCATTATTCTCGGGGCCTGGATTCTGTGGAAACATCGGAACCAATGTGTGTTTAATAGTGATGCCCCAAACATGGCACGTGCTCTATTGCTTGTTGGAGGAGAGTGTCGATGATGGACGATGGCTAGGGCTTGAGGCTCTCCTCTTGACTACCCTAGTTCCTAGCGATTAGGTTTCCTTTTAGTCGTGGCCGTTCTTTATTTCAGTCTCAGGCGTGAATTGAAACTAAACCTACTAGGTGTACTCAGGGTTCTTTACCTCTTTTTACTTCTTAATATAATGATACACAGCTCTCTTGTGTGTTCGAGAAAAAAAAAATCTGTTTCTATGTTTCTTGTGTTTTTTTTACAGGGAGAGACTAGGAATCAAACAGGAATACACCCTTCTCCACCGTCAGATCTGATTTAAATGGGCTGATATCAGCCATCCGATTTGATTGCAACAAAAATCGGTGAAGTGCAACAATAATTTAGTAAACCTGCAACATCGTCCTCCTCCCAATTATGCCTGCCCTAACTCACCTTTCAAGTGGACGCTGTCTCGACCATGTGTATCTCCTTTGCTTGATAGGGGTGAACGTGCAAAAGCCGCCTTGGTGAAGAATATGCTGGGTTGGAGACTTGGAGCAGACAAGGCATGTTTAGCAATTTGATTCTGTTGCTATAATGGATGGCCAAAACAGAGTTGACATGATCATTTATTTCCTCACCAATTTTCTTGTATTTTATATCACTGTTTCACTGCACTATATGTTTAGACAGGGTAATGTAACATACTTTGGAAGGAAAAGGAGGGTGGATACCTTTGATGTCTTTTTAGCTTCCCACATCAGAACTTGAACTTGAGCTATCAGCCCTTTGATCTTGAATTGCCGGGAATAGATTACGGCGGGGATCCCGAAAAGATTGAGATGATTGGGAAGGCTGTGTGGTCTTTGTTTTTCTTGGAGCTATTTTTGATGCTTCTTTCACCTCTTTGCATACCTTGTCCAGCATTGCAAGGAAATCTCGCCCTATCACAAATAACCGCAGGCCCTCATCCTTTACTGCACTCCCAATGGAAATAATCAACAGTTGTTCTGACCAAGGACCGTATTTTCTTCTCTTTCTCTAGCAAGAAAGTAATATCAGCTTGAGACTGCTCTACGAAATTCTTAAGCTAGTGGTGAAACCCAGTCTTCATCCAAGCTTTTCATGCTTGTGTTAAAAAATTCGTTGGTTTTGACAAGCTTGTGGCCAAGACTTGCTACCAGCATAGCCAATTGATCCGCGTCAAGGGTTGCTGCCTTCCTGACATTTTGAAGTTCATCTCCTAAACTGGACACAACCTTCAGTCCAAGTTGTTTGTAATTGTCTTCAGTTTGCTCGTTATTGTCATCAGTAAGATCATTGGCGCTCACACTGGATTTGCAGCCCGTGCAGCACGGACACCTTCAGATCGGATGATTTCTTGAATAACAAAATGCAACAATGTTGTCATCCCATCAGTTCCTTCGACATCAGACAGCTTAAGGAGCGTGTCGAGTTTGAAAGCCTGAGCTCCTCCACGGAAAGTGCCAACATTCACTCGATTTCCTGTTTTAAGGACAGCTTCTAGTAACTTCAGAAAAGACGGCTGTTTCTAAGCTCCTGGCAAGCCACCACCTGATTGGGATTTACATGCCAAGATAGCAGAGATAAGAATATCAATCAAAACATCAAGGCTACAAATTTGCATAAAGAGTGTGAAATTTAAAAAATAATATATATCAAATTATAATGCTTGATGAGCATGTTTCATCAATAAAAAGTTTAGAGAGCATCAAACAAGAAAGATTAATACAACATAGTGGAGGATTATCTAGAAAGTTTAACGTTACAGTGACTGTTATTACCTCTAAAGTGGCAAAGATTGCTTCACATTTGAAGCTTCCTCTGGTAAATTGGCCATGAAAAGTAATGCATCTAGACGTTGGAAAACATAAGGAATGTCAATGATTGCTCTTAAGAATTGCTCTGTAGCACCAAGTTGTGAGAGTTCCCCAGTGTATAGTCGAAGCCTGAGCTCCTCAGCATTACTAGGGGTCCATCTTAGTAAGGTCTGTATCAACTCAGATGGAAGTTCACTTCCTACAAATTATCAAAGAAAAAGGATATAGTGAAAACGAAAACATGGATACCAGATGTACAAAAAAAGTGGTTAAACATGGATACCAGACGTGGTTACCACTGGAAGCCAATATTGATTTGACTCCACTTACATGCAATGTACCAGGAGGATAATCTTGTCCAATTTATTCTTTGTTCCAGTATTGCAGTTGAAGTAGATGACAAGACTTACGTTACTTAGGCAGAACTTGTGCACTATTTGCTTTCAAAAACAATGGAAACAAATGAAATAAGTGATCTTATTGCCCTTAACTCAGAAGAGAGTAGTTTTTATCACCGAACTGTGAAGGCAGAATTGATATATGCATATAGCAGTGTATGTCAGATACATTATCACAAGAAAAGCCAAAAACCAGAAGCTGGATAAGAGTTCAAGGTATCGCCATTCCAACATAAATTAGTTGTACTTTACCTTCCTTAACTGCACTACATACTTCCTCCGGAGAAACACTCGGTGCCTTTAATGATATGGCCAGGTTCTGTGCCTTTTTGGGGTCAAGTATCCTCACAAATTGAGCAGCATCCTTTGATTGTAAATCTTTTTTAGCGTCACCACTTTTCTTGTCAGTTGAGAGGCTTTCGATCATCTCCTCATTGAACCTGTGAAACCGTATTAGTTACTTATACAACTGGAGTGATCCTACAATTGTAAGCTAAGATATACAGCTGCAGCCTTTAGAAACTTACTGGAATGATCCTGATTTAATGTGATCCCACACCATTGATTGATCTGGATTGGCTGTTACTTTTATCCCAAAAGAAGGGCTTTAGCTTTGTTTTAGCTTCATTAGAATCTGTATGACTGTCCGCCTTATTGCCTGTTTTCTGAAGTGGTGGCTGTGGACACGTTTTTGAAGAACTAGGCATCGCTGCTGGTGGTGGTGGTCGAGGTGGGCCAGCAGATTTTGGTGGTGGTGGGGGCAGCTTTTGGAGGTGGTGAGGGTCCTGAGGGAAGAACTGGAGAAGCTTTTGGAGGTAGCAGCCAATGGCTCTGCTGCACTGTTGTAGACCACTGTGTGAACCTCAGTGTTTGCGCCTTCATGCGAGCTTAGTTTCACAGGGTCATTTTGACCAGACTCCGACTTCAACAAGAATGCTCCCAGCTTACTGACATCAATTGCATTTCCTTGGGAAGACCTACGAGAAGCAGCTGCATAACAAAAGCATAAAAATAAGCACTAGAAAAAAAATTACAATACCTTGAAGCAAAGTGGGTGCATTTCATACCAGACAAATCACTCAGATTCAGACTCAGAAGTGGCTTATCATCCCTTAAATCATACGAAGAAGTCTAGTTTTCACAGCACAAGCAGATCAGAGCTAAAAGTGCTATACCAGCCGAGGATGCACCCATGACAGTGGTGGTTGGCATGCCATTATTGTCCTTTTTTGCTCCTGATTTAGTTGGGGGCACTGCCTTTTCTGTAGGAGTTGTTTCTGATGAACAATCTGGTAGAGATGAAACACTTTCAGCTGGTTTTTTTTGCTATTGTGAAATCATGTGATGAAAAATTGGTTGAATGGTGAAATTGGCATTGTAAAGTGACTTTGATTATAGCACGTGTGGTGCTTGTGCATGTACTATGTTGAGATAATTATTATGCTGGTGATAGCATGATGGATTCTGCTTGATGCAATGTACTCGTGTGAGTGGTTGTATGGATTGACTTTGAGTCAAGTCGTGGACTTGTGCTCGTGCACCGTTTCTGTGTTTATTCATGTGCGGTGTTGCTCGAGGGCTTAACGTGGTCGATGACGGGACCGGAACTAGGTTCATGGAGGAACCGAGGTTCGGGACTAGGTTCGAGGAGAATCGAGGTCTTGGTGGTCAGGATGTCATGCGGGGCGTTAAGCTGAGAACATGCACATGGAGGTTTGTTAGTCACGTAATTACAGTGGGTGGGCTATACATACGTCGCAAGAGTTGTTTTTGGCCATGTTGGGCCAAGTTGAGATAGATCTGAACTCTTTCCATGTTGGAAGTGGAGTTGTATTCTATCTCTGTGAGTTCTTTCTGTATAAATAGGGGAGGTGTCCCTGTTTATAGTAGAAGTTGAGCGTTCAGGTTTTGAAGGTTTGTACTCTTGTGTTGGAGTACTTTAGACAATGAAATAAAATCAATCTTCCGAGAGCTTCTTCTTGCGGTTGTGATTTGCTTTTGGCCCGACATAGTTGATCGATCACTTGAAGTTTTGTTCATCGCAGCAGCAGTCACGAAGTTCATCACGGAGTTCGGTTCTTTGCAAAAGTATCATCTTGCGAAGGTAATATCTTTTGATTCGTAGATCCGATCGGATTGATTCTTATTGGGTTTGATTCGTAATTGAATCTAGTTTCTACAGTTAAAATTTTATATCAATCCAACGGTTAGATCTTTGGCAATTCGTGGTCGCCCAAATTGCTAACCTGGTCGCCAAACAGTAGATCGCTAATTGGTTTAGTCATCTTGCGAAGGTCATATCTTTTGATTCGTAGCTCCGATCGAGTTGATTCTTTTTTTGTTTACTTCGGAATTGAGTCTAGTTTATACAGTTAAAATTTCACATCAATCCAACGGTTAGATCTTCTATAATTTGTGGTCGTCCAGATTGATGTCCTGCTCGCCCGACTGCTCGCGTGGTCACCCAGATTTGGTCATCTTGCGAAGAACATAACTTTACATGCATAGATCCGATCGACCTGATTCTTTTTGTGTTAGCTGCGGAATTAAGTCTAGTTTCTACAGTTAAAATTTCACGTCAATCCAACGGCTGGATCTTCAGGAATTTCTATTTTAGTGAACGTATATCGGTCTGCTCGCCCAGACTGTGCGCGTGGTCGCCCAAGTGTGCTACTGGTCGCCCATGTGCTCTACCTGCTCGCCCAAGTGTCCCTCTTGGTCGCCAGTGCTCTACCTTCTCGCCAAGTGTCTCTTGGTCGCCAGTGCCCAAACTGCCGCCAAGTGTCTCATCATTGGCCGGTGCTTGAACCGATCGCCCAAGTGTGCTACTGGTCGCCCATGTGCTCTACTGGTCGCCCAGACTTCTAAACTGGTCTCCCAACTTCGTGAACCGGTCTTCAAGCAATTTGAGTTTGAATTGGGGTGTTTTAAAAAGTTTAAGAATAAGAGTTTAGCTTCCGCGCAATCATTCACCCCCCCTCTGATTGACGCCATCCGATCCTACAAGTGGTATCAGAGCAAGGTTGAGGTATGACGTCAGATAAGTATGTTAATCGTCCTCCTATGCTTAATGATTCAAAATTTTCTTACTGGAAAAGTCGCATGCAATCCTATATTGAAGCTCAAGGTAATGATGTTTGGCGCAAAGTTTCTACTGCATATGATGTTCCTGATATAGTCACTAATGATAATAAAGCAGACGTTGATTTAAATGCTAAAGCTAAAAACTTGATTTTTCAAGGAATCTCGAAAAAGAATTTGATCGAGTTTCTCATTTACGTTCGCACATTCAGTTTGGAAGACATTATGTGATTATCATGAAAGTTCAACTAAGATTAAGAAAGTGCGCAAAAATATTTACCAAAAGGACTTTTCTGATTTTGTTATGAGACCAGGTGAATCAATTGATGATCTTTACTCTCGATTTGAGAAAATTTTGTGCAATTTGCGTGGTGTTGGAGTTAACAATCCAGTAGAGGAGAATGCTAGTAAAATTTTGAGATCTCTTAGTCCTGAATGGCGCATGGTTGTTACGGCAATTAATCAAACTATTGATTTGGATACTTTGACCATGGATGATCTGTATTCTAGGTTGAAAACTTATGAGATGGATTCTTTATCACCTAGAGTCGATAAAACCTCTACACATGCACTTGTTGCTAACCCACCGTCTTACGGATTACCATCTTCGTCTCCTTGTCTGCATTAGCTTCTTTTTCAGATGAACAGTTTGAGATGCTCCCTGAAGAAGATCTTGTGCTCATTTCTTCACGCGCTGTCAAAGCACTCAACAATGTGAGGATGAGGAGGCGTGGAGGCACTACTTGAGGTCTTTCAACCTGCTTTGAGTGTGGTCTTCCGGGCATATCAAAGCAAATTGTCCCAAGATGAAAAAGAAGGAAGAAAGGAACCGAAGACAACGCAGCTCAAGGCGTACTACTCCTAGGCGTTCCAATTTTGAAAAAGTCGCTAAGAAAGTCTTAGCTGTCTTGGAGGAGTGTGATCTTAGTGATGTGGACTTTGAGAGTG